>VSDK01014722.1:40722-73002 GCA_009767595.1 Symbiodinium kawagutii
ACGTCAATTGAGAGCGAAGAGGTTTTGAAGCTCGATCCAGTGGGTCTCATCAACTTCGTTGACCGGACACGAGGCAGCAACCTCCTTCAATGGCTATCCACTTGCCGAGCGATGCGTTGCCCCATGAATCCGATGCTCGAAGAGGAACTTGATGAACCCAATAGATCAGGTAAGCCTATTTTCTGCCTAATAGTTAATTCCTTAATTTCTCCAAAAAAACTAACTTAAAGTTAATTTTAGAATTGCCTAAAAAAAGTTATTTTTTTAACTTCAAAATTAACCATTTTTAAGGTAAAAAAAAACTAAAAAATTGACTTTTTTTTAACTAAAAAATAGCCTTTTTTAACAAAAAAACATAGTTTTTAAACCTCAGAAATTGATGATTTTCTTCTAGATTTTGTACAAGTTTAAGGGAAACAACCTAGTTTTTAGTTAGTAAACCAAAATATTTTTCCAACCCAACACATAAAAAACCCTAATAAAGCCCAAATAATCCTATCATACTGCCAAAAATAATCCTAAAGCAAGCCTTGTTCCAACAAATAATCCTCAAAACTTGCCACACAAGCTTTCAGCAGTTTTAATTTTTCTTGATCTTTAAAGTAAAAGGTGTATCCCATATGATCGAAAATGCAGCATCTTTGTGCATGCATCTTCTGGGGCCACCCTTTTGACACACTTAGCCCCCAATAAGTTACAGTGAATTGTAATTTTCAAAACCAGAATTTGGCAAAACAAAAAATATACAAAATAATGAAAATATAGAAATACTCATTGAATTGGTGGAAAAATATCAGAAAACACTTATTTGCTATAACAATTTCATCGTGCAATGCCTATCTAAATATGAAAAAAGAAAAGTACACAAAAACAACATAGAATAAACAAATAGAGACAAGACCGCAACATAGATTTAAAGAAAGATTAGTTATATAAGGACATGCAAGAATTGAATATAATATGGCTTGGTTTTTAAAATATACAGCAAAAAGTATTTTTCAAACATTTAATCCAATAAATAAAATAAAAATAGATATCTTAATTTTAAAAAAATAAAATATTTTGGATAAAACATATGTTGTATTATATATTATGGTAAAGCGCAATTCAAATTTCAAAACAATAATTTAAAATTCAATAAAATGCAAATAACATCGATTATTACGGTTTTTTTAAAGCCGGTTAAAAAATATATTGAAAATAAAAAATATATACCCAATAAATGTTTAAAATGCCAACCAGCTTGTAGATTTCAAAAGAAATCAAAAAATCCAAAATTAATATTTAAAACCCACAAAATTAATATATTAGCTTTAAATAGACCATTTAAATTAAAGATAATAAAAATTATTCCAAATATACACCAAGAGATTTAAACTGCATATTCAAAGAAAAAAACAATTAAAAAAAATAACATGTTCAAAGGGACTCTAGGGGCTCTAAAAGGCTACACGGAACTGTAAAGGGTTGTACAAGGCTAGAAGAGGCTATAAAGGACAAGAAGGGGGACATAAGGGAGTACAAGGGGCTATTTCGGGTCTTAAGGGATTATAAAGGGCCAGAAGGGGTTCAAAAGACCATGAGGGCTATAAGGGGCTTTGAGGGACTAAAAGGGGTCATGAAAGATGTAAAAGGTTATAAGGGGCTTTAAGGGCTTTTAGGGACTATAAGAAGCTACAAGGGGCTGCAAGGGGCTATAAGAAACTATAAGGGGCCACAAAAGATTATAAAGGGCTAGAAGGGGCTTTTAAGGACTATTAAAAATTGTAAAGGGTTTTAAAGAACTGTAAGTAAGAGGCTATAAGGGGCTATAAGGGATTATACAGGATTATAAAGGTCTACAAGGGGTTATAAAAAACTAAAAGGGATTATAAGGGGCCATGAAGAATTATAAGGGGCTATTAGGGGCTAAAAAAGGCTATAAAAATTTTAAGGGGCCATGAAGGGGAAGCTTTCAGGAATTGAAATTCATGGCTCCTTAACAAGAAATTACAAGGGATTGTAAGAGGCCAGAAAAGACTAAAAGGGGTTATAAAAATCTATAAGGGGCTATGAAAAAAATATAAGAGATTATAAGGGGCTATAAGGGAATAAAACGGGCTACAAGGAGCTGCAGGCAGATATAAAAAATTCTAAGGGACTACAAGGGAACAGAAAGAAGTAGAAGGGGTTTGTAAAGGAAGATGAAAGGGCATAAGGGTATTTGAGGGAATATAAAAAATTATAGAAGGCTATAAAGGTTTGCAAGGGATTCAAAAGGGGTTATATAAGATTATAAAGGGTTCTAAAAAGTTTGAAGGGACTATAACGGGTCTAAGGGGCCCTTGTTAAGGGACATTTTCAGACCTACACCCAAAGGACACTTTCAGACCTACACCAAAAAGAGCAGAGAAAAAAGAGCAATTTTCTGGGTTCTGTAGGATTACTGGTGCCATTGGCATGCATTCTTCAAGCCAAAGCCAACACAAATTTCTGGGAAAAGTTGATTGCGCATAGGTTTTTATAAGCATTTTTCATCGAATCTGCAAGTTTGCCAACCAGGGTGTTGAAAGTTTGCCTGAAAGTTTGCAATCAAACTTTCAGGGGGTATGAAAGTTTGATTGAAAGTTTGCAGTCAAACTTTCAGTGGGGCATTGAAACTTTCAATGCAAACTTTCAGGGGGGCATTGAAACTTTCAATGCAAACTTTCAGGGGCGCATTGAAACTTTCAAGGTAAACTTTCATACCTTGACTTTTGAGCTAATTGTGAACCCTTAATGACTGAAAGTTTACTAGTAGACTTTCAAGGGTAGGACTGAAAGTTTGCATTGAAAGTTTCAATGCCCCCCTGAAAGTTTGCATTGAAAGTTTCAATTCCCCCCTGAAAGTTTGCGTTGAAAGTTTCAATTCCCCCCTGAAAGTTTGACTGCCAACTTTCAGGCAAACTTTCAGTTTGGTGTTTCTTTTTGTATGAAAAATAGACTGTTTTTAATGATTTTGTCTTGTTTTTTCTAGTAGGATTGCTTTTGATAGGATTATTTCGGGCAAAGTTGATAGGATTATTAAGCACAAACATGGTAGGATTACTGTGCCCCAACATGGGCCAATGGCACCAGCATCCCTATGGAACCCAGCAGGCTGTTTTTTTCAATTGATGTAGGTATGACAGTTTCCCTTACAAATAGCGCCTTAAAGCCCTTACAGTCCATGAAAACTGTTTATAACCCCTTATATTTTTTTAAAACTTCTTATAGCTGCTTTTAATCTCTGATGGCCTAATAGTTCTTTCTTGTAGCTCGTTATGCCCCCTCATAATTCTTGAAAACCCATCATGGCCCGCTATAGTCCTTGGCCCCTGCCAGCCCCTTGTAGCCCTTTATAGTCCCTAACAGCCCCTGATAGACATTTAAAATTTTTCATAGGGCCCTCAAAACTAATTTATAGTCCAATATGGCCCTCTATAGTCCCTTATAATCTCTTATGGCTTCTGGCAGCCTCAAGGCCTCTATAGGCCCTTAGAACCCCTTGTAGCCTTTTAATCTCCTACAGCCCTTTGTAGCCCCGTATTTTTTAAATAGCTTTCCAGTCCTAGCCCCTTACAATCCCTCATAGTCCCTTAAAACCCATTATAACCTTTATAGTTTTTTACAACCCCTTACAGCCCCTTGTAGCCCTTTATAATCCCTGATAGTCTTTTATAGCCCCTTATAGCCCTTCTTATCCTTCATGGCCCCTTAAAGTCCCTTATAGCTTTTTATAATCCTTAATAGCCCCTTGTAGCCTTTTATAATTTTTGATAACCCCTTATAACCTTTTATAACCCTTTACAATCCTTCATGGCCCCTTATAGTCCCTTTTAGCTTTTTACAGCCCCTTGGAAACATTTATAGTCCTTAATAGTCCCTTATGGCCCCTTATAGCTTTTTTTAATCCTTCATGGCCCCTTATAGCCCCGCATGTTTTCACTTATAATCCTTTTTTGCCCCTTATAGTCTATTATATTTTTTTATAGCCCCTTACAGCCTCTTACTTACAGTTCTTTATATATCCCTTGACAATCTCTTATAACCCTTGAAGATCTTTTATAGCCCTTTATAATCCCTCATCGTTTTTTATAGCCCCTTCAATCCTTTTTTTTTGATATTTCAAAATTGAATTTTTGCTGTTACATTTTAATTTGTATATTTCAGATTTAATTGTTTATATTTGAATTGGAAGTTCAAGTGTTCAGCTTAAATGGTTTATTCAAAACTGATAGATTGATGGTCGAAGTTTGAATTTCAGTTTGAAATTATAGATTGATTTTTGGAATCAACAAAATAATTGACATTTTGAATTTAGATCGCCGGCTTTTTTCATTCTAGATATATTTTATCAACCTGTGGATAGAAAATCAAAAGTGACCATGTATACATTTCTTTGGAAATTCAAATTCTTGCTTTGGAATTTCAATTGCGTTTTGCCACAGTGCCATCGAACATTTTTTAAAACCAAAAAACAAAATTGTGTTTTGTTCTTGGAATATGAAGTTTTTATTTTCATTTGTTGGTTGAAATGTTCAAATTAGCTTCATCCATACTCTATATTTCAACGAAACAGGGCCATGTTCTTGTAATCTTTGCATTTGGTTGAATATGTTGTTTTCAAGTTTATATTGCAAAATAGATTTTTTGTAATTTGTAATGGTTTTCCCCATGTTAGATGGGCATGGTGCGTTTAAATTGTAATGTAAATATGTTTGACACTTTTCACAAAAAACAACTAGCATTTCTATTTTTTTCATTTTTCAAAGTTGCTAGTTTGATCATTTTTTTGCCAGCTACCATCCATGATTATATGTTTTTTTTGTTGTTGTTGTCATTGGTCTTAGGTGTGGGTGGTGGTGGTGACGGTGCTGTTGTTGTTGGTGATGGTGTTTGTGCTGTCTCAAGTCACCAATGCAACATGCCTAGGGTTAGTTTTGAAGCCAAATTTCTTTATAGAATTATTTTAGGCAATGCCTGGGATTATTTTGTTTTTCCCACTACAATTGGCTTTGCTTCTTCTTGGCAGCACATTGCTGACGCAGCCTGAACTGCCACCCCAGGTCTTGTTTGCAGTAACCCTATACCGCGCAAACCAAAAGTAATCCTAGAAGCACAACAAAAAATAATCCTAAAAACACACAATAGCCTTTAATAAAAGCAAACAATTTCACAAAGCATCATGTTTTGGGAAATCAAAAAGCATTCAAAAACTAGCTAGATTTTAAGGCAATTTCTTTTTTACCTCAAAAATTAACTTCTTTTTTAACTTAAAAAATTGACTAAAACAAGCAAAATTAACTTAAAAAAGGTAATTCTGAGCAAGCAAAAATTAACTTAAATAGTTAGGAAATAAGGAATTAACTATTAGGCAGAAAATAGTCTTACCTGATCTATTGGGAAGCCAATGCCAAGGAGAACACGAAGAAGCAGATGGGGATGTCAAGATTGTTTGACAAGGACTCTAGTGAGGCACAAATGTTACGTGACGTTCGTGAAGGAACAAATGCACCATCGTCGGCCGAAGCTCCACCAAGTTTCTCGGCCGGTGCCCGATCGAAGGCCGCCCCATACACTGCCCCTCCATCGACGTCAATTCCTACACCGATGGCTCCGAGTCCAGCACCTGCTCCGAGTACGATTGAATCTACTCCTGTTCCCACGGCTACTACCCCATCCGGAATTCCTCCAAAGGCTCGCCCGTCAACGGCAGCATCGACTACTCCTACAACAACTGGATCACCAAGAGGCGGAAACCCAAAGGGCATTCCAACATCGTTTCATCCACCAAAACCATCGGGACCGACTCCTCCTGACCATCCTCCCCCATCGCATCGAGAACATGATTCATCGACGAGATCCGACACCACTCGTGCAAATGATGACCACAATGATGCTTCTGCACGTGTTCCATCCCGTACTCCTAGAGGTGAGAACCCAGAGCAAGGGAAAGGAAAAGGTCGAGGTGGTCGACGTCATGATGCAAAGGGGAAAGGCAAAGGAAAGAAGGGAGAAGGCAAAGGAAAATCATGGGTTGCTCGTGATGCACCACATCGAGCTGAACACGGTCCTCAACCTCGACATGGAAACATCAACGAGCTCCGCCAAAATTACTTTCCTCTCGATGATCCTATGCTTGGCACATTGCACGTTCCCAGGGACTCCACATCGCATTCTTCTGGACATGGTGATGACGATATGAACACATTTGAAGAATACCAGGAACGAGTGCGCAATCGCACGGATCACACCGGTCGTCGTCCACGACATCGAGACACCCGATGATTGAGGATGGATGAACTATGTGCTTGAGATCAACACGTGAGCCTGCCTCCGTAGGTTGTTTCTCTTTGGTCAAAATGACCCAAATTTACATGTCTGCACCGATGTGCGACATCTCAATCTGATACCCATTAATTAATTGCAGCATTGGTAGACACGATCGATCGAAATGTATAGTTCAACGGAAATAGCATTACTTGCTTTCCCGTCCGAATCGATTGGTGGTCATACTGACCCCGTCGAAGGACATGCTGTACAGAATAGATCTGATTTGTATGAATTGATGCGGTAGTGAGGTTCCGTGTGCTGCATCCACACCTTTCAATACTTTTGAGCACCATACCATCTTGGGCACGTCGCTCATGGGGGGTGCGAGTGGAACTGCAGTCACACATGACCACGAGTGAACTAGCACTCTAGCTACCAAACAACGTAACATCTGGCTCAAGGACGCCAAACTTCCAAGGAAAAGAGATAGCTGCGTCGCTGCGCTTGCATGCACTGCATTGCCCAGTTGGTCTGAGCTGCGGGATACTATATTGACCAGAACGGGGTCTACAACATCAATATACCAGGACTACCGCCAGGTTATCCCGTTTCTCACCTACATTACCTACATAAATACTTATAGAACAATTGGTATATTAAAAGTAATTTCGTTGTCTCATTCCATGGGATCAGGCAGAACAGTGTGAAAGCCATCCTTTTGGCGCCTTTGGTCAAACAGCCTGCGGTCGGGAAACCCGTGGGGAGCAGGGGACCGTCACAGTCGCGGCGTCTGGGCCTGGCTGGGGTATCCTTACAGCCTTTGAAAGGGCCTTTGGAGGAGGCAGTTGGACCAGGAGTGTCCGTTCACCAAATGGTAGGCCCTGGTGGTTAGCGTGTGATATCATTGGTTTGAAACATCACCCCATGCTTTCAGCTATGCTTCCAGTTACCATGTAATAGTAGGTAACCAACCCCAGCAACAATGGCGGAAACCAGCTGGTTACCTACTATTTGGTGATTCATGAGATTTGTTTCTGGTTTACAGAGAAATGCGTTTAATGAGAATCAATATGCATAAATCAAAACTTCTAGTGTTCAGTGTGCTCAATATCAATCACTGACTATCAATGACCATTAGTATTTTGGATTGTAACTGTTCTCATCGATAGTGATTTGTAGTCGTTAAACTGATCAATTACTATCAATGATAGTCACTTATAGTCATTAAAATGATCAATTGTTATCATTGATAGTCATTGAGTCATTAACATGATCATTTGTTTCATTGATAGCCATTTATAGGCATTAAAATGATCAATTCAATGACTATCAACGATAATTCAACGTTTGCATGATTTCATACATGAAGCTTCTGACAAACACAAGGCCATGCATTGATTTTCCCTCGAGCTGGTGCCACTGCGGCAAGCAACCACACCTCCTGGCCTGGGGTCACCTCAGTCAAGCTGTGGAAAACGTGTTTCATTGGCGTTCCCATGATGGCATGAGGCTGTCTCGATTTTGTTTCAGGATAGAATGTGTCCATGGTACATGCCCAAATCCTAGATGGTTTTCCCTGTCAACATCGCAAACGTTGGTTTGTTGGAGATATAGTTCCTTGTCACTGGTTGCTGATTTGGAGATAGTTCATAGCCGGGAGACCCATCAGTTGGAGCCATAAAATGATGATACCCACAAGTCATTGCTAGCCACGGTTAACTGTCGGTCATGACCAGCAGCCATGCCATTTTCACCATGAGAACTTCACCTTTGGACGGTGGAAGCTCAACTTCTTCTGTGCCCCAAGCCGACATCTCTCCTGGCCGCAGACGACCACCATCATTCTCGGTGCTTGGGGCTGTGGTGCCTTTGGTTGTGCACCTTGGTGTTGACGGAAGGGTGCTGCCGGTGCAAGTTCCAGCTGCCGTGAGATCCAGCTGTTTGATGCTGTTTGTGACCCGAAGATTTGGAGCGAGCACATCCACAGTTGGTGGTTTTATTCATGTGGCGGATCTCAAAATAAGGGACCCCAAAAAAATGGATGGTGTACCGCTATCAAAGGTTAGTATTGGATGACAGGGGGGTACCCCTATTCTGAGAAACCACCATCTGGCTGATCATGTGAATTGGGACGCCAATAATTTGGGGCCCGCATTTTGGAAACACCCCTTTGGAGACAAGTCAAGAATAACCACGCTTTTGGCTGTTGTTTGTTCTACTGAATCATAGACATCAATAGTTCAACAAAATGCATGAAGCTGAGACATCAATAGTTCAACAAAATGCATGAAGATGATGAACATGGTGACAGTTTAGTATTGTTTGATTGAGGTGGTCATTACTCCTCCATAGCCGTTCAGATTTCATAGCGAGGTTCGTTTGATGAATCCAGCTATTGTTGTGGATGGCCTAAGACGCCTCAAGTTTTGACCAGTGGCTCAAGTGAGATTTGGTTGTACAGATAGATATGTGGCTGGTGGTTTTGAACATGTTTTTCCAGTATTTGGGATAGTTGGCTAAACTTTTCGGATGGCTTACAACCACAAAATAGGGCTCACAGCTTGCTGAAGTTTTTTTCTGCTTGCGATCGTTGGTGGCATGGTGGTATTGATGGTGACCAGCCGTGCATACCGCTACATGTTTGTTGCTGTTTGCAGTCTCTTTACCAACAAGTGTAACAAACAATATGAACTCTGGAAACTTCGCAAATGCCTTGATGATATTTGACGACTGGTGTGTTTGAACGTTTTTTTGCAGGGGAACTAATTAACTACGGTGGCCGCATGGTGGTTCCCAGCTGAAACCCGAGAAGGTGTTTCAAATCTTTCTTGCGGATTATTTTGCTGATTTTGCCACTCATAAGCACAAACACTTTCAATCATGGCAGGGCAGAAGCAGCTGAGTCGCCACCACTGGTCATACCCCCAGCAATATCACTTGAACAGGTCTTTCTGCTTTGCAATATGCATCGACACAAGACCATTGGAGTTACCACCTACTTATCCAAGGATTGGGAAGCCCTTTCGGTCTTGGTCCATCCCCATTAATGGATCATTCAGAATTCAGCACTCTATATAATCCATTGTCCAAGATTATTACTTGCTAACCACTCAGACTCAACATAAACAGATGACCATAATTAATTGTCAACATTTGTCAACCATTAATTGCTAACCACATCCAACCACTGTTGGGAGATACTCATGAACCACATGTTACCAACCATAAGGGCTGCTCAACCACCAACGACCTTCACCAACGACCTTCACCAAGCATTCTGCTGGTCGACCGAGTCGACCTCATCGACCAAGAGCTCCTTCCGTCGGAGCCATGGATCCCATGGGCTGCGCGCGCCTCGTCCCAGGATCCAACGGACATCGCGGAGCTCTTCGTCAGCGCGTTGGTCTCGGAAAGGCGGCTGTCGGTGGGGACTCGTTCACCGTTCGGATGAATTTCTGAGAAAAACAAGGGTGAAAAATCGTGAACATATGTGAAATGTCGAGGAATAGTTGGTTGAATTGAAATATGGTGAAATAATGGCAATGATGATGGTGATTGGTTGTACTGCTTGAGAACGACCATAAGTGCTAGGTAAACTAGTGAGCATAACTACAGTTCGATGGCCTATAAACGAATAAGATGCTGACCCTCACCATCTGGGGCTGAAACCAAGTACCTATAAGTTTCCAGCCTGTTTTGGGTAGGGCGGGCGGTGAGTTGCATCACATGACATGTTGGCACGAGAAAATGCTGATAAAGCAGTTGCTATTAGCAATGTTCATGACGACCAATGACCATTGACGTCATAGTGGAATACCAGAGTTAATAGCGGTGAATTCCTGCGAAATCCTATAGTCTAGTCATACTTGATTCAGAGTTGATACCAGAGTTCAAACCCGTGAATGTTCACATACTGTAGTCTATAGTTGTAGTCGTATTTGATTCCATAGATGACCTTGAAACACGTTTCCTGATTCTATTCACGTCCCAAGGGTGGGGTCAAAATCCTTTTCGAAGAACGATGATGTTCTAACTAATCAACTGCTTGGCACTAAAACAAGACCCAGTTTTTTTGAATGTGAACCTCTACTGTACCCATGTTGGGTTGTATGATGATATTGTTTAAATCTATTTATATATACATATATTTGTTTATTTATTGTTTATTTATTTAATTTAATTCATTTGTGTGTATTGATTGATTTACTTATGTATGTGTATGAATTATATATATTTATATTTGTATGTATTTATATTTATATTTATTTGTTTGTTTTGATTTTTATATTTATATTTACATTTCTAAATATATATATATATATATATGGATAAAAATGTTTACATACATATCGACATACATATCGATCTGATCTATAGCCATACTTGGAGGGAAAGGCATCCTCGATGCACCATTGCAACGGGCTGAATCCTCATCTACGCGGCGCTGTCGGATGGAAATGGGGGTCCCAAGGCCCTTCCCAAGGCCCTTCACATCGTCGCCGGGCGCCAGGTTGGGACGACTGTATCAGTCTGTGCACTTTGCCATCCCCGAGTTCCAGGCTTCGCGGAGCGCTGAATGGTTCCAGATGAGTCAGAGCCATGTATCCTGCTATAAACAGTTCTGAACGTGTATAATAATTGCAGACAACTATAGAACAAAAACCTCTAATGTCACGCAATATATTATATAGATATTTGTGCATATGTATATTTATATACCTATACATTATGACAAGTGCTTGTATATGTATGCAACTATGTTTATTTATATCTATATATCATATATTTTTGTTTTATAAGTATATATGTCTATATATTCTATTGATAGCTAATAAATCACTTCTGTAGATATTGATATTGATCTATTGCATGGGAACCCCTGTCTCTGCATCCCAAGCCGTCAGGCCAACGACCCCAACGCCCGAGTCTTCAGAGAAGTCTTCAGCCGCACGGCTGTAGCAGTGTCAGCGATCCGTTTGGTGATCAAACGTGGCTAATCATGCTGAAATCGGTTACCGACAAATGGTGGTTTCTCAAAATAGGGAACCCCAAAAATGGTTGGTTTATTGCTAGAAATGATTAATATGGGATGATTTGGGGGTACCCCTATTTTGAGAAACCGCCAAATATTCAATGATGATAAATAATGATGAATAGTATGCATTATGATCAATAATGATTCATAAATTCATGATTGCTGCTTTTTGGACGTGAAGAGTTTGCTATACTGCTGTACAAGTGTTGCCAGTTGTTGCGCTAGTCACTCTGCACACCCAGCTGGGATGAAAGTTGACTTGTCAACTGAATTGGCAGAAACGAACGCAATGGACCCCGCTCTCTTACCAGCATGGGCATGATAGGGAAAAGGGGTGAAGCCATCAATCATGCACCCTCCAACAATATAGAACATGTGCATGTTGAGCAGCCATCCATGTGTACCCATGGAGTCTCCTGAAATGCAACCCTAATTTTGCAAAATTGCTTCCAGGAACGATGCAGGGTATGCTCTTGCCCAAGTCAATTTTGTTGACCCATCACACGTACCAAATATTACGCGCAGACGCCGTGGTTTGCCCGGAGGGCAAACCACTGTTGTTTCTATCAATTGAACATTGCTCGAAGAATCAGTGAGAAACACTGGCTATACGCAGAGATTTAGGGTTTAGGGTTTTGAGGTTTAGGTTTTAGGGTTTAGGGTTTTAGGGTTTTAGGGTTTGGGGTTTAGGGTTTAGGGTTTTTGCGTTCTAGGGTTCAGGGCTTCGGTTTTCTTGATTCTCAGAGTTTCAAAACAACGGGCCTGCGCAGGGTTTTGAACAGTTGACAAGACTAACTCCTGGGCAGGTCTTGTGCATCCGGGCAAACCATGGAGTCTTGTCGAAATATTAGTAGTAGAATGGGTATTTGACCACTATGTTTGTTGGTCATGCGCCATCGTTGGCTAAGTCGAAATTTGAACATGATGGTTTGTCAATTTGTTCGCATCTTCTCCAGCAAACGGGCCTATCCGAAGAAACGCCAGTCTTTGAGATCCATGGCTTTCTGGTGTTGTCCAAGTGCAGCCAATGCACCGGCCGTCCATGATGCACCAACAGGTGCGCATCAACACCTGTTGGGATCAAGTCAAAAGTTTCAACCCACAAGCCAAAACAACCAGAACAACCAATATTCGTACGAGCTCTTATGATTCATGGCTTTGTATTCACATGTGTCCACAGTAGAGCCGTATACCCATCAACGAGTTTCAGAATCCATGGCTGATAGAGTCATAGAGACCAGACCCACGTGTAAAATCCTGGCCCTTTGCGATGTTTGAAACAAATCCTACCCTGGTTGCCACAGCTGGTCAGCTATTCCTGGGTGCACTACCCTCTTGTAGTCCCCAACCTGGTTGCGCCAAGTTAATCACTCGTTAGGTAAACCAGTTATTTCTATTTGTCCAGGGTGATTTAATCAAAAAGTATCAATAGTCCCAAGTGAATGATTCGCCAACCTTACAATATCAACTTGACATATGGGGCCCTGGGTCATGATCATCCCCAGTGAACGGATGGTACGTCCCAACTCCACTAGTAACTTGTCGATGTGAACAGCCGTTCGGTGTGGGCCCTTAACCCACAGCCATAGACGCATCATTTCTCGCTGAGGAAAGCACCACGTAAAGATCCGGGAGATCGAGACATAGGCAGGGCTTCACACTGCAGCCATTTATTTTGGTGAATTTTGGTGATCTCAAAGTGACTGGATAAATCAAAGACCATCATAGGCGACAACCTAACCAACTCAATGGTTATAACTTGGGTAACTACCGACGTAGCGGTGGAACTCGTTCGTTACTAATTAGTTGCTTACGCATCAGGAATCAGGAAGCTATGGCTAGTTTGGATGGTAACTACCAGCTCCATGGTGGTCAGAACTAGCTTGTTCAATGGTTCACTCAGCTCTAACAAATCTTAGCGCCTCAGTCAAAACGAAGGTCGTATTGCATTCCTAGGGAGGTCTACAGCTATGGGTACCTACCATTCTGGGACACATCTCCACCACGCTTTGCAGGGCTAAAAGAAAATCGGCACTTGGACACCACTGGGGGGCCCTGGTGGACTGATGATACTCCAACTGTTGCAACTACGGAACCAATGGAAGGACCGGCCATCATTGGAGGAATGGGAACGACTGCTCCAATCATAGGGGGAAACTATGAATGGAATTGGATACGTGTGAAGCTTCTCAAGCTTTCCTGAGGGCTGAAGTGTCAAGCTTCGTCCCAAGTGCTGAGGCAGATGGCAGGATGCCGGCAGCTACCCCAAGTGACTACAGGTGTTTGTTGTCCCCTGCTATTAGCTAGTGCTTACAAGTAATTGATCATGAATTGTTGCAATCATGTATTATTGTATTCCCGCATCGTTGGCCCTTGCCATTGTTTATTAACAATTATGAACCAAGTGGCCTCATCAAACTGCTGTAAGAAATCAGAATTGTTTTTTTCTTACAGCACTTATGAACCGCATTAAATCACTACTATGCGTGTTAGTTAACCATTATGTACCATTATGACCCATGAATTAACATGTTGCCCCTGGGCTCACCGACAGGTGCAGGCGATGGCTGGGTCACAGCTTCCAGTTGGTGAATCTTATCAAGCAGCGAGCGCTGCGTATGGGTCAAGTGTTGATCTCATGGTTAGGAATGGTTATTGGCATTCATGGATGCATGGTTTAGGATGATAACATACATTCAAGTAGTAGATATAATGGTAGCTCTTGATGATGATATTAACTTAGTTATTAGTAGCTATCAATGTTATCAGCTTACCCATTCGCTGCTTGATGATAGCTAGTGATGCCTAAGCAAAAGGACATATTAGGATGAACTAGTGGTCAGGAATGACAATAGATCAATGCTTCTTGTCACTGATGGTGATGTATGGTTTTTGAAAATGGATATACATGAATTATAGCTGTTTAAACATGTCTATATGAAGTTCAATGATAGCCAAGAATTGTGAAGCAAATGACACAATTACTACATGAGGATGGTGAACATGCCTGGCCTTTGTAATCAACAATGATACCCGTAAAGTAAGAAACTTGGTGTTAATGGCCAACAAGCACGTTATGAAGCATATTTGTGGGGAGAATAACCAACAAAACCATTGAATAGAATCCAAATACTGTGGTGTTATCTCAAGCATTATCAACTGTTATGAACTGATGGTGGCACTGGTTTTACTCCAAAGAGTTCTTTTTGTTCTCGATGATATTCGTGATTTCAATCTTTCATTGGAATTTCTCAAGCTATAGGGGACCCCGAAGTTATGGTTGTTTGTCACTCTATAAATGTTTCAAACCGCAAAACTGAGGGTACCCCCATTTTAATAAACTGCCATCTATGTAACCAGATCATCCTCTTTCAATCATCTACTCTAATAAACCAACATATTGAAAAAAAAACATTTGTCGAACCATTTTGCGACCATGTCTTTGATCTCGAGAAACCGGTCAAACGGTCAAACCAACGATCAGCGGCTTCTCCAAAAAAAGCACTGGACCGCTGGTTTCAGTAGACGGTGAGGGTGTGGCACCCTGCATAGATTTGAGAAGTTTCGTTTGGGAAAGCCACATCGTTTTCTAGTTCATGTGTGAACCATAGGTTCGTACTTATTCACCAGTTGTTAAATACTGATTTCTGAGATTTCTACTTTAGAAAGTTGGGATCATGAGTTCAAGCTTCCTGTTTCACTGGATGGGACCCAGCTGCTACTGCATGGCTTATATAGGCCATCATATAGTGGGCTCCTCAACCAGAGCTCATCATCATTCACGTGTGATTTGAACCGAACTTCAAGTGGATGACATAGCACTTGCGCAAGCCTCGTGAAGGGACTCACCAGTGAACTAATTGATGATTGGGAGATCCATCGCAATAAGACCCCACCAAGAATCATAAACCACCAAGTTTACCAGAAAATGCTTGTGATTTACGATTCATTTACGATCAACTCTTGCGGATGATTAACAGCTGGATCTTCCCATGGGAGGTATGCAATCTACGGGCACAGCCTATGGGCAAATCTTGTCTACCAGAATCTTGTTATGCCCAATGACACAGTTATCCCATGTTATCCCCATGTTGCGCCAGACTGGTACTCATTGGGGGGGGGGCCAACTGCATCTGGTGGACTGCTGGGCTGCAGACAAATTTGACCCATAAACGGTTGGTCGCTGAAGCGGTAGCCCCTCGGTGAACGCAAGCCGAGCGCAATCAACCTCGAATGAATTCTTTGCATGTTGGCTAATGATACTTAACTTAAGCTTAACTTAAGAACATTAGGATGATCAGGCTGTTCTTTGGCTAATGACGGTCAACCATGGTTGTACTGATAACTACTTAATTAATCAATGGTCAAAGAATTGCCAAATGACGATTTATATACTCAAGCTTAATCAATGCTCGCTAGGCATGGCAAATGGTAAGTCAATGGTAAATCATGTAATTACTTGATATTGGTTGCCGATGGCTAATCATTGTTAATGTTTTATCATGGGTTCATCTGATTCATGGTGATGATTACATGGAGGTAGCCACCCCCAAAACGATTGATAGGGAAGCAAGGCTTCTCAGAATAAATTGTGATGCAAGTTTGCATGATTTGTGGGACTGACTCAAACATCTCAGGAGGGGAAAACCCGCAACCTGGTTTGCTGTCATTGTTCGCTGGACACTTCATGTATTTGTCCAGAAACGGTCTACCCGCCAAACTGGAAGTGTTCCTATTGACAACCAATAATGATCAACCAATTGGTTGGTTAAGGTTTACCACGATGGCCATTGACAGGACCATTTGCGTGTGAGTCATTCCTCAGAGCCAAGTGTTCTGGCCTGCGGTGATATTGAATATAGCTTCAATGTAAGTTCAGACGGTTGCCACTTCCGTGTGCAAATTGCATGTCGGATTTCGTCAAATGTGGGTTTCCTATTGTGAAAGTGAATCCCTTACGTATATGCTCTTCATAATTACCCTTTGATAATCTAACATAGCAATGGAAAATCCACCCATTCTTGATGGATTCCCAGGGTTTTTCGTTATATAAGATATGGTGATCTTCCATTGCCAGATAATTCGTCTACCAAAGGGTAACACTATCTTTGTTGATGAACAGGATGGGGACGACTCACAACGTGGCAAAAGAATTCAGGGTTTATCAAACAGTCTACTAATCTTTTCGTGCATGTTTGATGCATGTATATCTGGCAGGAAACTTCTCACCATGTGAAGCTTCATGTCTTGTTGTTCTTCAAGTGGTGATTGACTTGGCTTCTGTTCAAGAGTCAGAGTATCAATCCCACAAATGTGGGATAAGATCTGTACAGCAGAGCCATCGCATACAGCTCGTGCAAGGTGAGCTAATGGACAAAATGACTCAGCGGCTCAGCTGATGAAACCGAAGCTTTCAAAGTTCAGATCCATCCCGAAGCGTTCAACAGGGCCCTCTCGGGTTTTCCTTGACCTGTGAAGCGCATGATGTCGGGGGGTACACGATGAACTCTTTTGATTTTTTCCGAATGTAGAATCGTATTTGCTTAAATAGCGAGCAAGCACATGGCTTTGGGTCATTTCTGGCTCCTGTACCCCTAGCTGTTCACATTCCATCAATGACCAGTCACTCGATGTGAATAACCATCCATTAGCTTTGGATTATTGAATATTGGCAATGATCAGAACTAGTTGTTGGGAGGACTAAACAAGATTCCATGGTTATGTCCATCATAGGTGGTCTAGGTTTTGCACTTATCATACATTTTTTGGGTTGCAGGGTGCAAATGCCCAGGCCATGTGACCACTTGTTTTACCACAAGCCTGCGTGGCTGTACAGGCACACAATTTGTGATCGGATAAGGTCAAATATAGCTGTTCGCAAAGAATAGTATCCAATAGAACATATATGTGCGAATATATGAACATATTATCCAATATCCCTGGTTATTCTCCACTACTGGTGCCAACCTAGCCTGACTGTTATTTACCAGAACTGTCAAACATAGATAGTGAGAGCCAATAACAGAAATGAGAGTCAAACTAGCTATGGAGATATGCTAATTATACAACAGAGATCATACCCATAGTTGAAAATAAACATGGACGCATGGTGCAGTTCATACTTGGGCATCCATGAGGCTTGATACCCTCATACTGGCTACCATTGGAGTAGGCTAGTCGTTTTCCTCATTTAGCTCCTAGGACTCAACTAGGAGTGTTACACATAGCATCAACATGCTTGCCCCAAACATAAAAACTTATTGACATGGTCATTTGAACCATCTTATCATGTCAATATTTATTCACTACTAGTATCTATTTACGACTATTAACTACATTATTAACCACATCGTCAAAGATAGTTTTCGTAGGTGAGCAGTTTTCAGCTTCCAGAATCGTTGTCCACTTTTACCATATTTAACCATTGGCCCCACTTGCAACGATTGGACAAGCCTTGTTGATCACTATTTACCTGTTTATCAACCACAAATTAGAAATTGTCAACCACTTTTCAGAAAACCAAAACTACTTAAAGCCTCTCAATAACTACCCACCACTGTTGTTGCTAATAAAGCAGTAGTTGTTAGTAAAATCATGTAAATAATGTTGACTCATAGTTGGTATACACCTGGCTTGTACCATACCAATAATCAAATCTACTAGCTCTCTGAGCTCACAAGTATCAGCCACCAATAAATGTTGATTCATGCCTCCGTGGTCCCGCTACTCCATTAACGTGAACATATGGATGTGGTACATTGGCTTGAACTGCCGACAGAGGCCACACTGTTTGGGCTCCCGCGAGATTTTGTTCAGCGGGCGCGAGAGGGCAGCGTTTTCGGTGAGCAATGCGACCTGGCACCAGTGTGGTGGGGATGCTTTTACTTTGTTTGATTTTGTTTGACAGTGTTTGATAGTGCAGAATGAGTGGTGAATCGATTTTCATTGGATGGTTGATATGACCTATGGATGAACGGTTGATGAATGCTAAATCGGTGCCTGATGACATTGACCAGCCATTGAACAGCTGTTAATCTAACAGGTTGTTTGCTTGACCTCTTTGCTTTCAGTGATTTTGCAAATCCGATACTCACCGTTGGCCATCATGGCTCGCCAGGGAGAATCTTCTCCCTGCTCAACCGATGGCAATCCGATCCATCGATGTTCAACAGTCTTCATTGGATTTTGCCTGGTTAAGACTGGTTAAAGTGTGGTTGGTTAATGGTTGATTCAAAATGAAATCCTAAAGAATACATGTATGTCCTGCTTAAGAATGGCAGGTGATTCATGATTGGCCATTCTTAGTGAATTAAGTCAATTAGTCAACCAACCCAACCAGCCAACCATTAACCCACTATTCTCCGTAACCAACAATTAGCCGTTTGCCAGGACAATCCACCATTGACCAACGCTCCAATCAACCATCACAAAAGCATTAACCACCACCATGAACTACCATCAATAGCCATCATTAAACCATCATGAAACCACTGTTGAAGCATCTTTCAAGCATCAACCATCACGAACTAAGCCAACTTTGAAGCCATCAGCCTCCGAGGTTGCCACGCGTCCTTATGGCCCTGCTGCTGAGTGAGGTCGTTGCGGCCGTGACGTGGGTCAAGAGCCCCGGGGGCGCGACGCTTGGCTCCGTTGCGTGGTCCCCCCTGGGTTGACCCGTTGGGTGGTCCCCTTGGGTGGTCCCCCTGGTGGTAACATGTTACGACACTTGCCTTGATTATCCTTAGGATATCCTTGATTGTGGTACTGGATTAGCTGGATAGTCATCAAGTTACTATGGATGGTACTAATCACAATTGTCACTACTGCATTCTCATAAACTAACAGTAGTGGTACATTACCACCAGCAATAGCCATTCATGAATATGTATCACCTAGTTTCATGGGCACCCAAGACGTGCATAATAACTTGCAGAGTTTTGTCTTGAAGAGTGAATATTTATCACCTCTTAGTACAAAACCATAAACCCACATAAACCTGCTAGATGAATAGTATGGTCGATTATATCAAGCGGGTTACCGTTCGATAACTTTGTCCATTATTAAAGCTGACCATCCAAAGGGTAACAGCGCACCAACATTTTTTGGACCCCAAGATTTGTGGACACAGTCACTTGAATGCATCATGAATGGCACGGCTGCGTTCATTTAGTGGGAACTGCAAGCTGGGGTGAGAACTCCCGTGTGTTGGGAAACAACCCCTGGGTTTATCTGGGTTTTGTTTGCATATATCCCCATGGTACGAGCTCAATGACAAGCACCCTGATGGTCTTTGTCCTTGTCACCCTTCCGGCCTTCCGACTTGTTCATGTTAGCAGATATTCTCCTCCTTGTTGTTATCATGATCCTTTTGAGCACCAGATGCCATAATCAGTACAACGTTCATAGCTGGTGTCAACGTGCCCACCTCCATGTGTTTCCCGCACATCTACACTACGCAGTTTGGGCTTGAAGCCACAAAGCACTTTTGGCAATTGAATTACATAAATATATTTTGAGACGCTGTTCTACCTGATAGCCATGGGATTAGCACAAGTCATCGACAATCACCAAGCATAGGCAACCAGCCACCGTTACTAAGCCTGTTGGTTATCGAGCAGCAAATCCACCAGCTTAATGACTCAAGATGACTGTTCTTCAATGTGTCAATGTGTCATTTAGCTGGACCAAGTTCCCATTGACGAATCCATTCTGGTGGTCCACAATGCTTCGGGAGATCCAGAGGAGTTCACCGAGTTCACCCATCAAGTGATATCAAGTGTCCCTATTCTTCACGAGAAAACATGGTGGAAACGGAGTGGAAACGGAGTGGAAACCCGTGGGAGATCCAGCCATCCCAGCGCCATCCCAGCGGGTCCCAGCGCCGCTCCCTTTCTCCAAGGAGTTGCGATCACACCTGCGCTGCGCGCGACGGCTGTAGTGAGGACGTTTGGCCCCAGAGCGAGGAGACCAAGCGCCAGGGGAGGGTACCCTGCTACAGATAGCCCCATCTTAAGAAAGCACCATATACTTGATAGTGGTCAAAAATGATGAGTAACCCGATGGTCAAAATTGTCTCACTTTGTTCTTGTCGGTGGTGGTCTGACTATGCAAGCCTGCCACCCTCATCGATCTTTGAGCAGCCTTGGAAAAGTTCCTTTGTAGTGCTTGTTTGAGGATGGATGCATGTCAACGTACCAAGTTGTTTTCTTCAGCTTGGTTGCTCCAATGGCCATGTCCGTTTGATTGAATATCATGGCAGTTTGTAGGATTGTTTGGATATCATGACCGAAACCGCCAATTCTGGATATTGTTGATGATGTTGGTTGGCCCTGCCGGTCTTGCTCGCTAGGATATAGCCTGCTGGATTAATATAGCATTCGTTGGTGACTAACAAACCTGGTGAGCCCAGCAGTTCAGCCAGCATGCCTCTTACAGACATGCGGCATATATGTATTAAATGTACATGTGTATTTACATAAGAGAGGTGCGTTTTTTCCGAGATCATCTATGGTTTTAAACGTATGCACATTGATTTCGAATATTCTGATATATGTTGATGATTGAATACGTATTTTCCGATTCAGATTCATGGGCTCAATTGCACACAATGGGCTGTTGTTGCAGATTGAAATGATTTATAAATGTTTGCACATATGTGTTCATGTAAACATATTTTACATTCTTAGACATACACCAAAACATTTGACAAACACACACACACACACATTTTATGAATTATGCAATAGCTGATGCACACACAAACATGTACAGCCGATACACATTAGACATACCCTTTCGTAGTGCCTAACCTGCTTGCGTGACAAATCCACCATTCTTCCATGGTTTGCCCTCCAAAAACTGGCGATGACCTTAGCTCCCGGGCTATTGTTAAACACCAGCTGAGTTTATTACAGATCATTTTAATCAACAGTTTTAACTTGGAATCACCACCAACTCAACACTTAAGCACGCAGGAGGAGTTCCAAGACGTCGCAAAGCTTGCAGGTGCGGGGAGCTTGTTGTGGTGACTTGCGTTGAGGGCTGCCAGCCTGGTTACTGGCGGGGTGGTTGAGTTATGTTGAATTGACCGGTGCAACCGACCAGCTATGGCAGTGAGTGTCAATGATAGCTATTTTTGTTACGAATGCACCACCCTCATGGTAATGCTGATAAAATCCATCTGGCTTATAGCCATGTCGTATTGTCGCATGCGCCTCAATGAATTTGCTGCCCCCGAAAGACAAGTACGTGAAGTTCCAGAAATCAGCCAGCGCAAGACATGAAGTTGCCTGCCTCAGGCTTTGATTCCCAGCACAACCTGGACCTAAACACAAAGAATATCAAAGAATGACTTTAACAACAGCAACTTCGCAAGTGCAACAGCAACTTTCAAAACTTTGGAATGATATAGGTTTCAAACTCTTGTCATTCAGCTACGACTTTGTTCGCTTCCATTGCAAAACAAGGAATATAGGAATCATGTCCAGGAAACTTTCGTAATTCCACCGAAGCCAGCTGGCATACTCTGTCATAAGCAGCAACATTCGTGGACTCATCAGTCAGTTCACTTCGGTGCACTACCAGTTTTGGTGGAAAAATGTAGTACACTTAGTACACTGTTGTAGTCTGTAAAAATCTGTAAAATCAGAAGCTCAGAGCAAGTTGGGAGCGATGCGCGCCACCGAGGTCAGGAGTGCACCACCACCCAGGAAGGTGGTGCCAAGTACGACCCCAGCACCGATGGTCGGCACTGCGGCTGGAGTGGCCCTGAGGGCAAGCGATGCAGCGAATCTGGAGACAGCCCCTGGGCGCAACGGGTCAGGGAAGAAGTCTGGGTTTTGCGATGAACTAAGAACTACAAAGACCTATACTCATAGGTAGGCATACTACAAGTAGTACCGCACAAGGCGGTGGCGGAAGTTTCCAAGATAGGAGCACTATAGGAGTGTGCAGTTGTGGTTGCGACAATGTGACCAGCGATCTGGCCACTTGACTGGCAGCCTATCTGTCTAGCTATCTTTCTATCAGTGGATCAGTTTTCTTTCTGTTTGTCTGACTGTCTATCTATCTATCTATCTGATGATCTATTCGTTTATCTATCTGCCTATGTACTTGTCTTTCTATCTACCTCACTATCTATCTCGTCATCTTTCTGTCTATGTATCTATCTATCTACTTGTCCATCTATCTATTTATCTATCTGCCTATCTATCTATCTGTCTATCTATCTACCGAATTATTTGTCTGATCATCTATGTGTCCATCTGTCCATCTTTCTGTCTATCTACCTGACTATCTATCTACTTTTCTATCTGACTCTCGTTTCTGTGTTTCGTCTACCTATTTGTCTATCCATCGACCCATCTAGCCATCTGAATCTGGCTATCCAATTGCCTGTCTATTCCATCTAACTATTCTAGCTATTCTATCTATCTATCTATCCATCCATCTATCTATCCATCTATTCATCCATCGATGCATCTATGTCTCTGACTATGCATCTAGCCACCCATGGATCTGACTATCTGCTTGTCCATCTATCTGGCTACCTCTTTGTCTAGCCATCTATCTATCTAGCCATCTTTCGTCTATCTATCTATCTGTCTATCTGTTTATCTATCTATCTGCTGATTTATCCATCCATCTGTCTATCTATCTTGTTAAAAACTTGTTAAAAACCACGAGTTTTTGCGACTTCGGACGTGAGAATGTGCTTCGCGCGCAAGCGGCGTGCCATTTTGACCTGCAAATGTGCTTGGCGCGCAAGCGTTGTGCACATTTTGGCCGCATAAATCACGAAAAGTGACGCGAAACGCAAGTGTTTTCCTACTTTTGTCTCCTGTGTTCAAAAAGTGTCAAAACGTGCTGTGTTTTGACACATTTGCTTCAAAATGTGCTTCTCGCCCTGGCCGCGTGCACTTTTTCGGACATGCAACTTTCAAAACTCGTTAAAAACCACGAGTTTTTGCGACTTCGGACGTGAGAATGTGCTTCGCGCGCAGGCGGCGTGCCAATTTTCATGATCATATGACATCTCCGAAAAGTGGCCAAAAGTGCTCCGAGACTGAGGTGTTTTTACGATTTTGACTTCCAAATGTGCTTCGCGCCTAGGTTTTTGAACGATTTTGCAAGTTGCATCTCCCCAAAGTGCTCCGAACGTGAGGTGTTTTTACGATTTTGACTTCCAAATGTGCTTCGCGCCTAGGTTTTTTCACGATTTTGGCACACACCTTCCGCCACAGTGCTCCGCACCCGCCGCTTTAGCGAGGTACCCTTCTGGCCCCTCATGGTGCACGAAACCTTGCAAAACACAGCATTTCGCGACTTTCCTAACATTTTGGCGCGATCGCATTCTCATCTTTCGCACATCTCCTCTTTCACGCATCTCATCTTTCGCACATCTCTTCTTTCACACATCTGCTGAGACGATCTGCCCTAGCTGAGTTGTCCATATTGTCGGAAGTTAGACTTCTAAACTTCCTTCGATAAGTATAGATAGTTACTCGACCTAGTTAGGACTTAAGAATGCAATGCCGTGTTGTTGGTGGTTTTTTAATTTACTTATATTTTCCCTAGTATTTGGGATGGTTGGTTGGCTTCTATTGATCAGAGTGGTTGAAACTACCAACCAGAAGAACTACCTAGGGGTATGGTTACTATTTAAGGTAGAGTCAACAAGTACAGTCAACAATTTCAGTCAAACTGGTATATTTTGCAAGTTGACTTGAAAACTGAAAGTATAGTTGCTACAGCAGGTATACAAGTGTATGATATGTAGTCAACAACTCCAGAATACCTTTATATAGTTGTTCTCACAGTTGATTTGCATTAAGCAGCAAGGACAGCAAAGGTTATTCCGAGTTATTCCTCAACAAAGTCTTGTTGGCCTTGTTGGCTATGATTTGGAAAGCGATTTCGACCCAAATGATGAAGCCGCCGGTGCCGCTTGATGAACCAGATCCATAATCAGACTGGATTGACACGAAGGAATTAACCATTGGCATGGTCAGACATTGGCATGGTCCAACATGGTCAAACATGGCGACTATTATGAGGCATTATTGATCCTGATATTTCCTTGCTGATCATGAATCGTTGTTGAAGACTGAGAAGATGATACCTAAAATCACCACCGATATCTTTGAAAGTTAGGTTTGTAAATGAGTCCAATCTTGCCATTGATAATCCCGGTAGCATCCCATTTTTTCACGCATCATGCCAGGATAAATTCATCAATTTTGGATTGCCAGATTTGCAGACCCCAACACGCCATACAGGAACTGATCGCGAACAAACATGAGTAGTTCACCATCATCCAACCCTATAGTTTTCATTATGTTCACTACAAAGCTGTGCCCCCAACTCACGGGGATATGATTCGTCATGCTCGCATATAGTGAGGATATCCCCAGGGAAAGCATGAATCGTTAGCACCTTGCACCGAAGAATCATCGAACCTGTCAGCAACTAAGGTGGAACATATCGCTTTTGCCCGTGCAACTCCGACCGTGAGCTGTAGATCGCTACCAGGGCAGCTGGTTGTCAAGCAAGCAATTCATTCGTGTCAGATCGTGTCATCCTGTTGTCGTGAAGCAGTTGGAAATTTGTTTTGCAAATACTGGAGAAGGTCTTAATCATGGGGAAACATGCTGTAATCATGCAATGATTAATACAGTACAGTAAAATTTGTTCACTATTTTGCCAGAAGCGGCATACTTTCCGAGCACGTGTTCATGTTTATTTATAAAGGGGAAATTGTGAAAGTGTAAAGCGGAATGATGAACGTATCTTCAGATGAACACAAAGTGTGTAATTAATGTCGTGATTTCACTCTATTTGCTCTTAGTTTATCACGGGGAAACATGTTGTACTCCGTACTTAGATTCCCATATTGTAGATTTTTCATGATTTTTCACTCTTCATCATTGTATTGTCTAACTGCTTGTAGATTTCATTTCGAGCATCCAAAGGTGTTGCTTCCTCGCAGCTCCTGCTGCTGAATTCGACTCGGTCTAAAGACACTCAGTGCAGCAGAAGCGATGGAGAAAACTGAGCGCAACCGAAATCTACGGAGAACGTCTCAGCCCACCACTATTGACTTACAGTAGTTGGCCATTCATCAAGAACGATGAGCCACCAGTTGGCTATGGTTAACCAGTAATTGGTTTTAGCTACAACCAGGGCTGACCTTGTGCGGTCAGTGGTGCAGCCATGCATTTGGTGTGACCCAGTAACATGCGCTCGCTGTTAGATGTTAGCATGTTCAGTGATTTCTTTTAGCATTGCTCACTTTGTGACCATGAAATCTTAAGATCAAGTCTTTGGCGACGTTGGAGGATGTTGGAGTCCGGTGGTCAAGTGGCTCATCCCGGCCCCGGGGAATTCGAAGTTTCCAACCCACTATTGCGAACCCCACTAGTCCAATGAGATTTAGGGACTGCACAGAACTACCATTGAGTGGATATCGCATGATATCGTGATGCATATTACCAATAATTGCTTTGAAGCAATTTCCAGAGGAAGCTCGACAGTAGCTTGTTCACGGAAGGATACCATTTTGATCCATGGTAACCATATGCAGTCATATGCTGCATACCATTTTGCAACAGGTTTACCCATGAATTTTACCAATGGGACTATTTGGTAGGCCAGCAGTGTCTCAAATACCTTGATCCAACAGAAGAGACTCGTTTGCCAAAGATTCGGCATGTGCAGTGCAGGATCAAGCGCCGCGAAGCGAAGCGGCAGAGTGGTTCTCCGAACAAGCATGCACAATGATATTATACAGTTGGGGATCATCCACATCGGTTGATCAACAATGTCAGTCGTCAGACGTTGTGTTGCAACACCATCATATGACACGGTACCGCATGTATCATTTTTTGGGTGAAAAAGATGACCGCATCAAGCTTTTTTTACCTTGTGCTCAAGCTTGTCTCCAGATTGAGATGAGTGCTCATCAATTGTGCAATGTACATTAGATCATCTCTTGATCTAGACCAATCTGGTGTGCGGGTGTCTCTTGAAATGCGCATACCTCTCAAAATCAAGAAATTTGCTGGATGATGAAGCTATGCTGCCAGTCCCATGCACAGCCAATCATCACCATGCAGTCTTAATTCAAGTTACCTCTTAATCGTAGGATTTTCTTTATGTTTGCACCAGGGTTACGGCATTTGACCCATCATCTTTCAATATCATTTGATGATCAATCGAGCTAAGCCAGGTTGTAAGGTACCCAAAGGTCCCCATAGCCATTTTCCGTCGTTCTCGCTGCATCATATTTTGCGCTTGTTTCATCGCTACGGTTCGCTTCAGCCGGGGCCTCAGGACGACAGCCATGGACGGGATAAGCAATGGCAACAGGCTGTAACAATGCATGGTGTTGATATTAAGCGCAGTCAAAGATTGTGATGAAACCGAAACAAGTATGAATCATTGTGGATCAAATTGAATCAATGGGTTGTGTATCAATTGGTCTTGTGGCAAAGCAAAATGCCCCACCTTCCCACCTTTGAGGTGCCTGACATTGCTTGGTGTCACGGTGTGTGGGAGTTCTTCCTTCAATGGTGACAATTGTTTTCACCAAGGTTCGGTCGGGCCTCCAAATATTAGCTAAGTTGGGCTTGTAACTGGGGTAACTACCAGCTGTGGGAGATGTAACTACAGTCACATGTTTTTTATCATTCAACTTAGAATCATCATTAGTCTCTCATTAGCCATTAACGATTACCAAACATTACCAAACATTACCAAACATTACCAACCTGCACCGTTTGGGTGGGTCACTGACAGGTCTTTTTGGGAGTTCAGTGGATGTGCCTCAGCTTGATCCAAACGCCTGAGATGAAGCTCCGTGGCCCTTCCATCGCAGCGTTTCTGCAACAAGCAGAGGTGCGGATTCGGATTCGTGGAGGTACACGGGGATGCACTGGATGACCAGTTGCATTCACCAAGGGAGATTCAAATGAATGCATAACCAGTGTAATTAAAGAATCTCATATAGTTTCAAACTGTTTGAAATAGAAACCAGTACTGCATAAAAAAATGTAAAGAACCAATGAGTTTCAAAGCACACATACTCCGTAGTATAGGTTGCCGACCGATGTTTGGAGGCCAATTGTTGAGACGGTCAGTGATAGTGGTGCAATAGCAATCCATGGTCGCAAATGCCCTGATTTTGCACGAAGTTACTTAGCCGATTATATATAACATGGATCAACGTTGTTAACAAACAAGAACCATGAATGCAAGCTTTTCTGGTAGAACATGATGGCTACGTTGAAGATATGCCATGACGGCCATCAGCCAATCTTTGAAATAGCTTAGTTGCAAGGCAAGCTCCCGTGCTTATCTCCCACTTGCCCGGTACTTACCCTAGCTATCCAAGTTGACCAACGGCGGGTTCCCTTGAACATCCAAGCCTGAACATCTCCAAGTGTAAGAGAATGAACTTTACCCAGGAGACCAGGGGGCGATAAACGCCAGAAAATTCCACTTCAGAATGTCCAATAGCAGTTGATAATGATTCATAATGTTGTAGCTAGGGTCAAACTTTGCTCATAATGTGTCAATATATAATTACATACATATACATATATATATATATATATGATTTTTATCCCCGTGTGCATTTCCCTTACAGAATGTTGTAACCTGAGTCCCTTACAAACAGGCTGTAGACGGGTCGTTTTATAAAAATCAACTTCCTGGTACCTGATGTTTTGTAAGGAGGTTTTTTATTGTCCTATCGCTACCTACAGCCAACACTTTGTAAAAATTGGTTTAACCTGCTCCCAAACATTGTACCGAAGCCTAAAATGGTCTAAGTCATATTTTGTAAGAATGTTGTGGGATTTTCTCAGACCACTTTGCTCGAACCCAGACCCAATCTTTGTATCCCCGTCTGAATTTGCCCTACAGATTGGTAGAGCGTATGCTCTCTATAAGCCTTGATTTTGTCATTTTTTGCAGGTAAAAAATGCGGTTATAGCCCAGCAATCTGTAGAGACCTAATTTTTTTTTGGAAATCATTTCTATAGTTGTGGGTATGCTCAGCAATTTGTAGGAAGCCAATCGCATGTAGGACGGCAATCATGATGAAATCAATTGAAATCGCCATTGTAATTTCTAGGGATCATGTTGGTATGATGTGATCAATTCCAGGAATTTATAGCTGCCATATCTTGATAATGACGATAGGAACCTGCGTTCAGTAGGATCGGCCCTGTGTGAGACCTGTCCTCCGCAGGGAACGTTATCGAAGCCAGGTATACGGTATCAAATTCGAATAACTTGAGACCAATTTTGTAGCTGTTATATCGTTACCTCGGGGTATTTTGTAGCAAATCCTTTCTTGAATGCTCTTTTCCCCCTTCTTTTTTTCACCCCGACTGACTTGGCAGAAGGAATTTTCAACAAGCCCTGTCCGAGCCTGCTTGGGTCGTGGCTGTGATTGAGGGATGTCAAACGAATTTTCTGATTGTTCCCCCTTGAAAATCTATTCTTTGGGCATTTAGCTAATGCGCGCTACAAAATGATGAGGCCATCTTACATCATTACAAAATGCATTTCGTACCCAACTATTGCATCAAGCTCCAACACCCATCATTTTTTCCAGGCAAAAACATGGTAGAACATGAGTGTCAATGAGCGACATTTAGTGTCAGTTTGTGTAATTGCGTGCCAATTAGTGGCAATTAGTCGGAATTAGTGTCAAGCAGTGTCAATTCATGTCATGTTGTGTCAAGTAGTTTCAAGTAGGAGCGCAGCACAACAAAGACGCAAAGCCAGACCCCAACAGCAAAGCTCTCCAAGACCTCAAACATCGATTTGAAGCAGCACATCTTGTAAGCATAAGCCATGATCCTTCCAAAATAAAAATCGAGATATGAGGCGTTTCACTTTCAATGCATTTCTGTCTTTACAGATTGCCTTCCCTCCTCTTGAATTTCTTTCATTTGTATGTTCTTTCTGCATCTTGTAAGGCTTTTGCACAGAAAGGCATGTTGTAAGCATGAGCCATGATCCTTACAAAATACAGATCGAGACAGCGGATTTCTTCAAAAAACTCGACAGCATTTTGTACGGAATTCATTTTATATAGGTCATATTAGCAAGTAGTATTTTGTAAGGGTCCAGGGTCAATTTTGTTCTTGAGCCCCTCTCTTCTGTAAGGATTGTTCCTAGCACCTGCCGGGTTATACTTACAGAAGCTGGCTTCAGGTACACCTGCCAAGTACCCAGGACGATTGATATTTAATAATCACGACTGGTTGATCATGGTTGATGATGCGTGATACTCTTATATAGTAAAGGTCTATAGAGGTTAGTAGTGGTAGGGATTTCTTTATCACAGAGGAAGATGGCTTTTGCAGCGACAACGTTCTTTCACAGCGTTGGGTCACCACCTTGTCTGGCTGTTTGATCAGCGTTATCGGTCAGGACCAGTGGATGAGGACTGTGGGGTTCATAGAATCACCACTTAGTTTGTTCCTTGCGCTATCCCAAATCCTTACTGAGTGGTTCATACAATCCTTTGACAAAGGGATTGTTCTTTTCTTAATATGAAATCCTTACTGCTACCGAATGCTACCGAGCTTCTAACGGACCGACTCCAATGTCAGTGCGAGTGGTTGATATTGCTTGATACGTCTTAATACCATTGTGGTTGAGATCAAAAATAGTATGAGTCGTGGTGAACAGTGGTGACGTTTCATAGTCCTGTCAGGTCGGGACAAGATGGGACTCATGGGACAAGCAGAATGGACGTAGAATAGGGGATCCACCATGGAAGCCCCCAACTTGCCCTACCGCCTTTGATGTACCACTTGGGGTCACCATTTTTTCATCCAGAATTATCTTGAATGAGTGAGTTCAGCATGGTTCAGCTTTTCCAGGGAGTTCTGATGATAGGTTTCTTTTCATGCCACGACTGAGAAGCTTCAGGCAACAAGACCCGTTCTGGGATTGCCATCCAGGACCGTCATGTCGAGGTGGTTTAGCGGTGCAACGCCCATTGAGGGTGTTGCTCAAAGATCAGAAATATTTCATTGCAGGCGTAGGAATCCATACCCATGCGTTTTGAATGCCACGATGTGGGGTTTGATGTTTCTGAGCTACACCTAGCCACTCAGTGTTAGCACAGTGGTGCTTCAACATGATTTAGAGGGTTCTCTATGTGCCACAAGGCAGGACCAGGACAATGCGGTCCAGGACGAGAATCGGGCCCAACACCAGATCAAACGCTGCAAGGCTCAATACGCGTTGCCCGAACTCATCTAGGGAATGCAACAAGTACGTCTTACAAGCGCCGGTCCAGCCTTGCACTGCCTTGGGGCTTGCACGATCAAGCACTGGCTGGGTGCAATTTCACAACCTTCGAAATGGGACAGATGTGGGACAGTCAGGCAGCGAAAAAAGAGCCGGGGAGAAATGGGAAAAGCGCCCCGCCCCAGCGAAGCTTCAAAACTAACCAGCCCTGGGACACAACCCCGGCGCTTATCTTCGGCATGAGCTGTTTTCCGGATACGGTCACCAAAGTTTTTTCACTAGCCCCTAGCAATCTCATTCGGCTGCCGTCAGTGCATCCCAGGTATTTTGGCAGCCATCCAGCAGCCATCATTGTCATCATATTTTGGCGCCGTTGGCTATCATTATCCCCAATTGTTACCGTTGCTTGCTGTGAATGGTTTATAGCACGTACATATTATTAGAAAAGCATTTAATGCTAGGAATTGGTGAATTAACCAGGCGCTGGTTTGTCAGGGATGTTTTGGTAACACACAAATGCGAATTGGTATTCCCTTGTATCATTGGCAAGGGCGCTAGTGAACCCACCATTGCTTATGTCTGCTTTTGTTCAGAAAATTCCAGATTGCATTTGTTCCCGGATTGCATTCATTCCTACGATTCTTTGCTATTAGTATCCTTTGGCATCTTTGGTTGTTTTTATGGTCTTGTAATTCCTTCCTATTATTGTTGGTTACGGTCACTTCCCGGCAGAGTAGTGTCCACTTCCGTTTTTGTTTTTTTTGCCTTGGGTACATGTTTGCCAGACATGCAATTTGGTTTTTCCCCACCTGTCAGGTGAGGGTTGTTAGATTTTATCAGAGTTGTCTTCTCCTCCTCCTCCTTCTTCTTCTCCTCCTCCTCCTTCTCCGCCGGACCTCAACCACGACCATCCACGTGTAGTGGTCGCTGCCGGACCTCAACTACGACCGTCCACACCCAGTGGTCGCTGCCGGACCTCAACCACGACCATCCACGCCCAGTGGTCGCTGCCGGACCTCAACCGCGAGGAAAGGACCTCAGAAAGACTGTCAGAAGATATGTCAGAAAGAATGCCAAGAGAGATGCCAAAAAGAACGTCAGAAGATATGTGAGATAGAATGTCAAAAGAAATGTCAGGATAGAATGTCAGAAGAGATGTTAGAAAGAATGTCAAAAGATTTGCCAGAAAGAATGTCAGAGAGAATGACAAAAGAAATGTCAGGATAGAATGTCAGAAGAAATGTCAGAAGATATGTCAGAAAGAATGTCAGAAGAGATGTCAGAAAGAATGTCAAAGGATATGCCAGAAAGAATGTCAGAGAGAATGTCAGAAGATATGTCAGAAGACATGTCAGGTCAGAATGTCAGAAAGAATGTCAGAAGATATGTCAGAAAGAATGCCAAGAGAGATGCCAAAAAGAACGTCAGAAGATATGTGAGATAGAATGTCAAAAGAAATGTCAGGATAGAATGTCAGAAGAGATGTTAGAAAGAATGTCAAAAGATTTGCCAGAAAGAATGTCAGAGAGAATGACAAAAGAAATGTCAGGATAGAATGTCAGAAGAAATGTCAGAAGATATGTCAGAAAGAATGTCAGAAGAGATGTCAGAAAGAATGTCAAAGGATATGCCAGAAAGAATGTCAGAGAGAATGTCAGAAGATATGTCAGAAGACATGTCAGGTCAGAATGTCAGAAAGA
>VSDK01014722.1:73394-84308 GCA_009767595.1 Symbiodinium kawagutii
AGAAGACATGTCAGAAAGAATGTCAGAAAGAATGCCAGAAAGTATGTCAGAGAGAATGTCAAAAGATATGCCAGAAAGAATGTCGGAGAGAATGTCAGAAGATATGTCAGATAGAATGTCAGAAGATATGCCAGAAAGAATGTCAGAGAGAATGTCAAAAGATATGTCAGAAAGAATGTCAGAAAGAATGTCAAAAGATATGGCAGAAAGAATGTCAGAGAGAATGCCAGAAGATATGTCAGAAAGAATGTCAGAAGAAAGGCCAGAAAGAATGTCAAAAGATATGCCAGAAAGAATGTCAGAGAGAATGTCAGAAGATATGTCAGAAGACATGTCAGAAAGAATGTCAAAAGATATGGCAGAAAGAATGTCAGAGAGAATGCCAGAAGATATGTCAGAAAGAATGTCAGAAGAAAGGCCAGAAAGAATGTCAAAAGATATGCCAGAAAGAATGTCGGAGAGAATGTCAGAAGATATGTCAGATAGAATGTCAGAAAGAATGTCAAAAGATATGCCAGAAAGAATGTCAGAAAGAATGTCAGAAGATACGTCAGAAAGAATGTTCAAAGATATGCCAGAAAAAATGTCAGAAAGAATGTCAGAGAGAATGTCAGAGAGAATGTCAGAAGACATTTCAGAGAGAATGTCAGAAGAAATGTTAGAGAGAATGTCAAAAGATATTTCAGAGAGAATGTCAAAAGATATGTCAGAAAGAATGTCAGAAGATATGTCAGAAAGAATGTTTCAAGATATGCCAGAAAAAATGTCAGAGAGAATGTCAAAGAGAATGTCAGAAGAGATGTCAGAAAGAATGTCAGAAGAGATGTCAGAAAGAATGTCAGAGATCATGTCAGAAGACGTGTCAGAAAGAATGTCAGATGATATGCCAGAAAGAATGTCAAAGAGAATGTCAGAAGAGATGTCAAAAAGAATGCCGAAAGATATGCCAGAAAGAATGGCAGAGATAATGTCAGAAGAGATGTCAGAAAGAATGTCAGAAGAAATGCCAGAGAGAATGTCAGAAGAGATGTCAGAAAGAATGTCAGAAGATATGTCAGAGAGAATGCCAGAAGATATGCCAGAAAGAATGTCAGAAGAGATGTCAGAAAGAAAGTCAGAAGAGATGCCAGAAAGAATGTCAGAAGATATGTAAGAGAGAATGTCAGAAAGAATGTCAGAAAGAATGCCAGAAAGTATGTCAGAGAGAATGTCAGAAGATATGCCAGAAAGAATGTCAGAGAGAATGTCAAAAGATATGTCAGAAAGAATGTCAGAAAGAATGTCAAAAGATATGGCAGAAAGAATGTCAGAGAGAATGTCAGAAGATATGTCAGAAAGAATGTCAAAAGATATGCCAGAAAGAATGTAAGAGAGAATGTCAGAAGAGATGTCAGAAAGAATGTCAGAAGATTTGCCAGAAAGAATGTCAGAGAGAATGTCAGAAGATATGTCAGAAGACATTTCAGAGAGAATGTCAGAAGAAATGTTAGAGAGAATGTCAAAAGATATTTCAGAGAGAATGTCAAAAGATATGCCAGAGAGAATGTCGGAAGAGATGTCAGAAAGAATGTTTCAAGATATGCCAGAAAAAATGTCAGAGAGAATGTCAGAAGAGATGTCAAAAAGAATGGCAGAAGATATGCCAGAAAGAATGTCAGAGAGAATGTCAGAAGAGATGTCAGAAAGAATGTCAGAAGAAATGTCAGAAAGAATGTCAAAAGATACGCCAGAAAGAATGTCAGAGAGAATGTCAGAAGATATGTCAGAAGACATGTCAGGAGACATGTCAGAGAGAATGTCAGAAGATATGTCAGATAGAATGTCAGAAGAGATGTCAGAAAGAATGTCAAAAGATATGCCAGAAAGAATGTCAGAAGAGATGTCAGAAAGAAAGTCAGAACAGATGCCAGAAAGAATGTCAGAAGATATGTAAGAGAGAATGACAGAAAGAATGTCAAAAGATATGTCAGAAAGAATGTCAGAGAGAATGTCAGAAGAGATGTCAGAAGATATGTCAGAAGATATGTCAGAGAGAATGTCAAACGACATGTCAGAGAGAATGTCAAAAGATATGTCAGAAAGAATGTCAAAAGATATGCCAGAAAGAATGTCAGAGATAATGTCAGAAGAGATGTCAGAAAGAATGTCAGAAGAGAGATGTCAGAAAGAATGTCAAAAGATATGCCAGAAAGAATGCCAGAGAGAATGTCAGAAAGAATGTCTAAATGTCGGAGAGACTGTCAGAAGATATGTCAGAAAGAATGTCAGAAGAGATGTCGGAGAGAATGTCAGAAAGAATGTCATCCTAAATGTCGGAGAGAATGTCAGACAAAAGCGGAGTCAACAAGTGGTGTTGAAATGACATGGCGGGGATCACTCGAAGTAAAGTAGTTTAGCAATAATGGTTTACTGGCTCGGGGAAAAAAACAAAGTGTACCAGCGTCATCACGAACGTGCGTTTGGGTCCCGTTTCTCGTTGGTGCTTGCATGGATCGCATCCAATGCTCAAAATTGTTGAGACGCCTGTCCTCCACAAACTTTCCCGGAGGACCAATTCAAAATCAGCAAAATTTTTTGGGGCAATTCAATATTCATTGGATTGGGAAACCGGATTTGTCAGATTACGGTGTGTTGTGTTCAGATGTTTTTCTACACGGACACCATTTGCAAGATGACCAATTTTTTTCCAATCTATGCATGCAATGCACTTACCTACGCATCTATCGTGCAGTTGCTATTTCCCCATGAATGGTTGCTTCATCGAGCAGCACATAAGTCCCACGGAAACTCATCAAGATCATCAAGTGATTTGTGATTGCAAAATGTGTTCCGTTGTCCACGAACGAGGGGGGCTACCACGTGGCCATTGACATCGATTACTTCCCTGTCGCCATTGTTCACCAACAGAAATTGGAGTACAAACACCGACTTGCTCATTTTTCCCCTATAGTTTTGGCAGATATTAATCCCTTCTTACTTTAAATATTGTCCTGGATTATTGGAGTAGTTGTTGATTCCCCCTACTCCTATTGTGTTTGCTTCTGATTGTGTTTTACCCGTACTATTGTTGTTGGCCATCCCTTGCTGTTTTTTTGGCCTAATCAGTCACAAACATTCCATTTGCTGAAATAGGTTCAGAATAAGTTGTCATTATTCCTCATTGAGTATTCCCGTCTTAGTTGAAACACTTGGTGAAGTGCCACTGTAAACTGTAAACCAGTTTCATCTATTGTCTAAGGTTGCCTTTTTGATTTAGAATTGTTGCTGCTTGATTGTTCCTTCAAGTGTTTCGTGCTGTTGCTCAGTTGATTTGTCCCAATGAACCGAGATTATCCAGAAATTGGTTCATATCAACTATCATTACCTAGCATTGTTTAGTACTTCCTTACTTGCTCAATCCATGTGAAATATCATTTTTGGTTCTTGTTGTTTTTCCCCCAATGAATTTGTGAACGATAAACCTTATTTATCATAGTTTATCATCATTAACCCATCAGAAATTGTGAGCCGTCGTTGTGTACTCACATCTGCCCATCTGCCAGGCCAACTTGGCCCTATTGAGCGCTCAGCTTCAGGCCACCGTTGCGGTTGCGACTTAACCGGATCGCCACCGTTGCCAGCGGTGAAAAATGGTGGTTAACCCTGATCAAGAAAGGATTGATGATGGGTAATTGATGGCTATTGAGGCTACTAATCATGGTGAAGAATGGCTACGAACGATAGAGAACGATTGACAGTGATTAGAATGGCTGGCCATTGAAATGGCTCGGAAGAATGGCCAGTAAGCAACAATGATAATGATTGACAGTGATGATGTGTATTTCTGAGCATTTGCTGTTTGTACAGGGTGATCAACACATACGAATCAACTATTTTAGGTAAATGGGTGAACATAACTAGGCTTAGTGCAGGTTGTGAGGATGATCAACCACCATATGACTGCGGGGGTTCTCGAAGAACCAGAACATCCATGTCATCAGGTCAGATTCGATTGCACGATCTTGAGCGGCAAGCGCCGCCAGCAGGTTTGCCTGGGATCAGTCGATTAATGGTAGTGGCTAATGATGCTTGCAAATATGGCTCATAATTGAATCACTATTATCCACCACTATCAACCATTATGAGTAACCAGTAATTATTATCCATTAGTTTCCTTGGCATAGCCATTATTCACCAGTAGAAACCAACAGTCCATTGCTAACCATTGTAGCTAATGGACATTGTAGTGACCACATGTTTATCCTTTATCAGAATCACTAATCAGCTACTATATGATATCAGTATGAATCAACTACCATATGCTATGATTAATCAGCTATCATCAACTATTGCTGTTCATTAGTATCCATGTTCATCAACTACTGACCGTTAGTTCAATGATGATTATCAACGATGATTAATCATTGGTAGCCGTTATCATCATTCAGCATAATCAACATCCATCATGATTTTCCATATTATACTCTATTTACCAACATTAACCATGATTCCCCATCGTGATCCATCATTATTTACCACTATTGATAAGTCATTATACTCATTAATTATCCATCATCGTGGAAAACATGGAGCGAGATTAATAATCCATCATCATTAACCATTATCATCAACCATTATCAATCAATGTCCACCACTACTAACCATCATCTATCATTATTGTTCACGATTATCTGTAATTAACCACTAGTATCAATCAACTACCATCATCAATCGTTAAAAACCACCAGCCATGTCCATTGGTTGATCACCGGCCTCAGGATGGTCGCTTGGCCTCAGGTGTGGCCAAACTTGCGTTGCGATACACTGCGTTTCGTGCTGCCCACGTGGGTTTTAGAAGCGGGGTTTCGTAGGTGAGATGAGTGATGGTTCGGTTGCAGAGCTTTTACTAGGAACATCATTGGAACATCTAGGAACCGGTGAGATCTTGGTTGCCGGGGGTCAAGTTCCGTTTTTGTCATTGAAATCTCAACTCCAAAGCAGTGCGAATTCGGAGTACTTTTTGTTGTGATATGTTTCTCGTGAACAAGGCTTCAAGGTGTTAATTTTGTGATCAGAGGGTAGGACCAAATATGACCAAATTGGTCACTACATGTCACTACACTGATTGAACTGTCGATTTTGCCGCTGTTTTTGTTGCTGGACAGCGGATCACATGATTTGTTCTGCTGGCAGGTCGTCGTCGTGTGCGCCGTTGCGCTGGGGCACTTAGTGAGCGTTACTACAGTATCGCAGAAACGTTGGAAATTTCAGAGTTGAGTGGTGGACCATTGGCACGAAGAACCGACAAAAACAATGGCTATTCTGGGCTTTTAGCAACAAAAAATGGTTTTACCCTTTGTAAATTAAGTTTTTTCAGCACCCAAAAAAGGAATAGCTTTATGACAATGAAGGTTTCGGGTTCCATTAACAGCGGTTGGTTTCACCAGAAGTTCTAAACCCAGAAGTTATACCACAAAACTTATGTTTTCCCTTCTAGCTATAGACTACCGAAGTGTTTGAACGGTCGTGCACCAACCTCGCCTCGGCGGTGATTCATGATCCGATCCCCCTGGGCAACCGCCCTGAACCCGGAGCATGCCTGGAGCCGTGTTGTAACGGTGATCGTCAACAAGACCCGAAAAAGAACAGCCCTGGGAAACCAGGCACTGCCAGTGCTGGGTGGCCGCTGCGTATCACAGACTCCAACTGATGGGTTGGACATCATCCCTGGTGGCCTTGGACATCCAGGGCGCAGGGAGGTGTGAACAACAAGAGCCAGAACAGGGACCTAGGATGACCTAGGTAGACGGCCACATTCATATGATTTCAATTGATTTCAAATGTGTTTTCACCTCATAGAATTGTGACGGAATGTGGTATATACATGCGTATGTCGATGTTTTTGTTGCAGTTACCGTTAGATGTTTAGATAGAGTGACTGTGAAAGTTTAAATCTATTCTACGGATCTATGTATATGTGTTTCATGTTTGAAACTTTGATGAAGCAATTATTTCATCAGAAGTCAGTGTCACCTCAGAACAATACTGAAAGAATGGACCCCCCTGTTTAATGTTGAATTCAGGTTGATGATGGATGTTAAGAATGACAACGATCAGATGATGATGCTTTATCAGTGGTTCATGATGAGCAACCATGGGGGTCGTCACAATGCTAGGTCATGGCTGAATTTCCGATGATCCTCAGTTGCGATGGTCAGGTCGCACGTTCGTCTCCGGAAAATTCGGACGAGGACTACGGGGGAAGCGTCTGTGATGACGGAGGTGATTTCTTCATGGTGCTCTTCATTGTGGCATGTCCGAGCTATCCCATGATATCCCATGTTTCAGCCTTTGGGCCAGGAGTTGTTGAGCAAAACAGCAAAACTGTCAAGACTCCTTTAGCAGTCACAACACCGCAACTGGCAACTAAATCTAGTCATGGTTGACGCAGAAGATACCGGCAGCACTTGGAAGTGCAGAAACTTGGGAGATCTTGGGAGCCTCGTAGCACATCGCAGCTTTTCAAAGCCAATTTTTCAGCTTCGATCAGTTTGGGAGTTGGAGAATACGATCAGTACGGGAACTGAGCAACTGACAGCAACTGATAGTTCCAGTTGATCCAGCGAGATCCAGCGGGTCCTTGGTGATCCAACTTGGAGTCCAACCCCGGGGACTTCCCGGCCATGCCTACTGTCGACTCTGGTGCAGCTCGCCAATGGAACGACGCAAATGTTTACCCTTCAGGTGGGCCCCCCGGCGGTTTCCTAAGTTGGTGGACATAAGTAGGGCAACTACCAGTTGTCGGTGATATAACGTGATATAACCATAGAAAAGTAGTTTACTATGAACCAACTTGCAAATATGATAGTAAAGTAGTTTGGTAAGTATGATATCTAATAACTTGGGAACCCCACCTTGTATGCCCATGATGAAATACTCAAGATGCGCATTCCGAGATTGTGCTCAAGGAGATAGACCACTTGGGGCAATACGGCCTCAGTCCCGGATATATTGTGCTGTTGGGACCGGACTCTGTTTGTTTTTGTTAATGTGGTGCACTTCCTTTTACCATGGGGAGTTAGCCCAGCATTGATTGCATAATGTTTTGAGCGACCTCATGGGTGGGCCCAGTCAAATATGCTGCTGCACCAATCAACTATGAATTAACTATCCCTGATCCATCAGTTAACAATCACAGTCAACCATTCATATAATCATCATCAACTATGAAGCGTAAAGACAATTCTTTGATTCTTTCATGGCTCTATCAACATTCGTACACCGCTGGGATCATCATTTGGATCAGTAAATGAGCCAACTATTGAGTTGAGTGGTCAGTGACACACGTAAAAAGGAACCAATACTAGCAGGAGCATCTACCAACAACAGTCACTCACCGGGTGTGTCCGGCAATAACCCAATAACTGTTGGTTTCGCTGACAAACCTGGACGGCCCCCTTCTCATGAAAGCCGGCTGATCGACCAGGAAGTCTACCAATGTTGGTGGCTTACAAATTAAAATGCTCAAAAATCAGTCACTACCAATGATCAACCGTCCACGATCAAATATGAATCGTTCACTACCATTTTTGAAGGAAGATTTGATCAATTTCATGGGTAGCACCTTGTAGCTGGGAGCTTCACTTTTCTGCTGGGTGCAAGTGCCAGGAAATTGACGAATCAGAGGCGTGGTGTTGCTATGGTGCACCACACCTTTCCGGATTGGTTGGTTCCTCGGTTGTGGTTGTTGTTGTTGTTGTTGTTGTTGTTGTTGTTGTTGTTGTTGTTGCTGTAGGATTGTTGTAGACTAATGTGTTGGAATTAAGTAATAATGGATTAATATCATGGTATTGTATTGGTTGGTATTAGATCGATACGAAAAGAATTGAAATACATCAGGAATGTTCAGTTGTATCACTAGACTATTATGATGATTTTGTTCATCCATGTGATTCATATTGAAATCTCTTGGAAACGTGTCCAAGAGAATGGGCAAGGCCAAATAAACAATAGCAATAAGTGTCGTGGCTACGACAAACCAAACGACTCCATGGGTGCGGACAAAGAAGGTTGCTCCCCAAATTAGTGGTTTCCCAATCCGCAATGTTTGATAAGTGGAACATTCCTCCATAATAGTGCACAGCCATAAATCAATATGATTCAATAGGACTATATGCAACCAAAAAAACATTCTAGTATGCAATGATCATGCTGTACCCCCAGCTGTTCACATCCCATAAACTAGTCCAACTTGGGATGTTAATTTGGTGTGTAGCCATCAAAATCATTAGTTTGCCCAGCTGAAAAAATGGCGGCTTGGCTGGTTGTTTCAACGATCACTGTTAAAACCCCTAAAGAATGGTAACCCACAGTTCGTTGACTTCGCTTAATTCACTATGGCAACTACAGTACCACTTAGGGAAGATGCAACTATACACCCATTGTCAAACAGCCATTGTTTGCTCAGGGGGAATCCCAGGCCAGAGTGCACCAGTTGGAAGGATCCCTCCGTCGAGGGTTTCCTGTGCAGGTACGTGATCAGCTCTCAGTGCAAGCGAGAACCATCCTGAGCAGCTTGGGTTTGGATCAACCGATCCACGATTGATGTGTCGTTGTCTCACTGGTTGTTGTATCATGGTGCATCATTGTGATTAAATACAGATAGATATCCTACAAATGACAAAAGTATAGGTAGATATCTTCATGAACCAAAATCAGTTGTGGATGCATTCTCTGCCAGTTTCGCTGGGGTCGGATCTAAGTTCGAACTGGGATACCTCATATCCAAACCGGTGCCTCTTTGATCTTCGGGCAGCTGTTGCAGTTGGTCTTGTGCCCAGATTAGTTGTAATTATCGTATAATGATAGTGACTGGTTACTTCTAGTAATTACTACTCCTATACAATAGCTTATGGTATTTTATTGTCAATATGGTCAGAATTGGAGTTCAACTAAATCTAGTTGCAGTTATAAACGAGTAGATACTAGATATACTAGTTTTAGCGTCTACCTAGCGAAGCGTGGTTCTAAACCACTATGTATGTAGATATCTGAGTAATAAAAGAAACTACACTTCTTGACCTGTAGTTGTAATTAGCGAAGTTGCCAACTGCGACTGGTCTGTATCTACAACTGCTTTATGAGTTTTCCACAATAATCAGATATAGCCCACTAATGTCACTTGGTTTTAACACTTGTAGCTACAGGTATATGCAACCACCAGTTCATCGTTCCCCTAGATATATACCAACTATTCTCATGGGAGGTGCCACTCTATGTCCGCCTTCAGATTCTAAGCACGACGTGGTGACATGGTGATGACTAGGGTGAACCATTTTCCATGCTGTAATCAGTTCTATAATGCAGTACGTTCTCTTATGTTGCTAGTCTTGCTGTTTCTCCTGTTCTTTTGTACATGCATGTATTTCATATACACACATATATTTACACATGCATTTATTTAATACCAATATGCTTCTCTTTTGTCCGTACGCATTGGTTCATGGTTGGTTCATGATCTTATTCCTTACAGTGCCATGACCACAATCAAGCACCGTCACCAGCATCGTTAGCCATCATGAACCATCATAGTTCAGCCATATCCCTAGGTCGTTTGGAGCGATCATCCACGTCCTCCCTTCAACTACATGTCGAAAGTCTCACCACCGAGGATGGTAAGCTAGCCCATTTGCTATGACTAGGATAGAACTCACTCACTTATGTTATTTACATGTACAGTATAACAATGGCTAGGAATGGTTAGCCGTGATGGTTTAATGGTTTCAAACAAGCGTTCATGTCAGTGCTTCTCAAACTAGGGGTACCCACAGTTACGGTATCATCCTTTATATTCGTCATTTATAGTGATAAATCCAGCCATAACTTTCGGGTTCCCGTGATGGCTTGGAAACCCAGACATACTTCACAATCTCTATGGCAATGGTAACCTTCACCAGTTACCAGCCGGACAATCATCCAACAATTTCGAAACGGTCTGGGCTGCACAGAAAGTGACACAATCTCCATGGCTGGATACGAACACAGACTGTAGGCCCATGGTCATGGCTGATTCCATGAGTGGCTTCGTGTAAGATGACCAAGAATATCACTGGTTATAGATGATAATATGATAGATGATTCCATTGCTTATAGCTCATAAGTCATCAAGTCATTAATTCTATAGATTGGCTTATTATTTCTATAGATTGGCTTATTTCATTGGTTACTTGCTTATTTAATTGGTTACTGTAGTTGTGGTTCCTTTGCCCCAGGCTTCGAGCGACGCCTGAAAGTCTTGGAGACGGGGAGAACCTCAGGTGCTGCCGGGCCGTGGGCCCTTTTTGGCAAAGTGGTTGGTTAAGAATGGCGAAGAATATATTCTGTGGGTTGACAATATATGGTCATAACCAGTAAAGAATAATGAATTTCAGAATGGTTATATAATATCTGTTGATATTGTGAAAAAAAATCAGTGTTTTTTTGGCATCTTGACATCAGTGATGGTTGTGCGGGATTTTGGATATTACAGAGTGGTGCTCCTGCAATTCGTTGGTGAACATAACTAGGTCACCGCTTATGCTAGACCAAAATAATCGCTTTGTTAAAGGCCAACTATTGACCAACTTTCATCGGTGGTACCACGGATTCACTGCCTCCACGACTTGGCATAGAGGGCATCACACTGTGTCCCATTGGACCTCAGCCAGCCGTGCATTTCTTGGCACTCAAAACAGCTTCCCAGTGAACGATGCCGGGCCATCATAAGCATGAACCCGATACCCATGACCAGTTCCTGAAGTTTCGATGCTTTAACTTTGTCACCAATCATCTCATGACAAAATCCTGTTTGTCCAAACAGAAGAGTACACAGAATGGAACCGACACAACTCCATGCACGGAGGATACATACAGAGAAAGTGAAGGTCACTGAACCGC
>VSDK01014722.1:84367-96867 GCA_009767595.1 Symbiodinium kawagutii
TTTCGCGGTCACTTCCCAACAGCTACTGTGACCGAATGTTAGTCAACCCTACCCATAGCGATAAGCATTCTTTGCAGCATTTGTTTGTGAGAAACAACCCATGTGTGGCAATAGAGCGGTTGGATTACCAATCAAACTGCATGAAACCGATCAACTATGTATTCAACTGCTTCATCGCGGATCTTGTTCCCCTCGCCATTTTCTCAGCCATGGCTCCTCTCTTGAGCCTCTTGGAAAGTCGGAGCCTCAAGCTGGGCTTCAGCGGCTGCTGGCAGCGTGGACTTCCAATGTGGGGGTGACCAATTTTGCAGCGCAGGGAACTTTCAGAATCGTGATGGTGATAGCAACTCAGGAGGTAAAAGCGTATAATGACGTGGATAGTTGATAGAAGACGAAATATGAAAGGGAAAACTCGGCACAGCCTCAACATTTGTAGTTAGATCATATAATTCTTAGCCACAAACATGTTGATCCTTTGTTGTAGAGCTATGCGTTAGGGTTGGTAGCAAGACATGGATGAGGCAAGGCACCCCAAAATCCACCGAATTGCCCGTGTTGATCTGGACCCGTGGACGAGGCCTTGGCTTGATAAGCGGGGGCCCAACCAACAGCATCAGCAACGATCGAAACAACAACTGAGCATGATACTCCTGTTACTCGTTGGAATACGCATGTTGCTGCCAATTAATTGATCTCATAATTCATGGAAACTCATGCATGGTTCTTGTGTGTTTGTTGCTACAAGCATCCGCAGCAGATGAATGAGGTGCTGACCATTCATGGCTACAGCAGCTGAACGTGGATCCCGAGAGTGCTTCTTGGCAGCGACCAATCTTCGCAACACAGACACCACACAACTGGTGAAACATGGTGAAGCAAACATGGCAAAGCAAAGCTGATGATGATGGTGAACTGTGCTTCACGATGTTCATGATAAGTGATGGTTGATTGGTGGCACGAATGTTGTTGGTAGAGAATGATCGCTGCTGTGGATTTTAGTGACATTCACTTGTGGTCATGGTCGGTAAGCAACCAGTGATGTTGACTGATAAGGGTTGATAGTGATCACCGGCAGAAGCCATGATCAATGATCAATTATCACCATCATTGTCATGACTGATATCATTGGTAATCATTCAATACGGATTGTTACAGTGAACAAGAAACACGATCACCCATGATAACTTAATGACATACTATTGTAGCTGAATATCATAAGATCGATTAATTCTTGTGAATTTATGACAATCATCAAAAATAGATGTGAAGAGATATTTATATTTATATTTATGTTTATATTTGATTTTATGCTTATATATTTACAATAGCATGTGATAATGTGATAGCATCAAACAATACATTCATTTACACAGACTATATTTATATATGTTTGTTTTGATAGCTTAATGAGCAAGTGATGGAACGCCATGACGTTTCCATAACTCACAACTTTGAGGTTTTCCCATGATTGGCCCCTCTCAGAACGGAGAGTGTCATGGCTCAGCCAAGGTTAAATGTTCTGGGTCCTAAGCAAGAACTTTTGGGAAACAACCAGCCAGATAAGGAATTTGATAATATATTTAAATATACATATTATACTTATACATATACATAACATTTGTGTAAGTATAAAAGTATATATATGTTTGTATGTACATATATACCTATACATGAATAGATATGAGCAGTGATCATTTTTGATGTTCTATTTCTTGTTATTCGCCACGAATAGGGAATGGTCCTTTCTCTGGTGGGATTACACCCTTGCAATGTAATCATTCGCCGAAACAGCAGCAGTGCTTAGCAAAGCATGGCCCAGATTCTATGGGCTCGTGGATTGTCGGCATCCAGAACCGCCAACCCCGGCCCTTTGTGGGGAACCCATAGCCCTAGCTGCTAGCCTATTATCATTTGTGGGCAACACCAGCTTGGTTCCGGGGGCCCTTGTGGGCCCTATGGCAGGGAAGATACCTGCTATGACATTAGCTCTTACAGATCATACCCATGCTGAAACTTTATGCGATTCATCATGATTGACCAGAACTTAACATCATGATTAATTATCATAATTATCCATCATGAGAAATACATAACAACCACTTGTATTATTCTGATTATGGTTGATATCATCATTGTTTGTATTATTGCTCTTATTATTTCTTTTATTGTCATGTCTATTGTTTATTCTTATCATGCTTATCATGATTGTTATTATGGTCAATGATTACTGATAGCGGTTGTCCTTTCATCCATTGAAACCCCCCACACCAAACTCTCCCCCACATTTTGCACCATCTCTGGTATGGCTCAGCATTAGCTTTCAGGACAAGTATCAGCCCAACAAGCACAGTCGACAGGTCAGATCAGGTGCGCCAAGGGCTCGCACCTGCGGAAGCCCATCGATTGGCAACATTCAGAAGTGGCTGATACCGAGAACGGTGGTTGATGGTCGATAGCTCCAAATGCTGGCTAGAAATGATGATTGATGATACACAGATGGCTAACATGATGGTCTTACATGTGTACATGGGAAAATGATGGTGAATGTTTACTCACTCTTGACAATGTTTAGGAAGTTGCTAAAATGGTTGTCAATGAAGATCAATATTGATGGTTAATATCATTGATACCGATCGGTGGTCGTCAATGGTTGACACTGGTTTCGGTCAATACTCGTCAATAATATTTCATCAACTGCCATCGAGCAGAATTCCAATGATTACTGTAACCATTCGAGTAGTTCTTCATAATGTTAACCAGTTACTGGCGTTTCTGGCCATGGTCAGTATATCATAGCTGTTCCTTGAACAACTAGCTAATTTTACTAGTAAGAACAACTATAGTCATAGTTGCTAGTTGACCAATCGGGTAACTGGCTATAGTTAGAATGATAGTGGGTTCCTTAAATCAGCAGCATGCGCATCCCTATGGTTGCTCCTTGTGTTTTTCAAAGCCGTGGACGGTTGGATTTTTTCTGGCCCACGGTTCATCCAGAAGCCTGTTCCAGGGAAGATCCAGATCAATGACTCCCCAGGTGGCCCATCCATCGCTGTTGACCCGATAGAGGTGATTTCTGACACATCGATCTATGGTGCCTCCGTTTCACTCTGCAGTGGTGGCATGATGGTTCCAGCAATATCCAAGCTGTAATCATGATTGCCCTTAAGATCAATGTACAAAAAAAACTACATTATTTTTATTGTTAATAAATACATGTTTTTCTATGAATCACCATTTTGATCATTAAGCTCAAGTATTTGTAGTAATGATAACATTTCATTGCCAAAACAAATATTCTTACAACCAAAGCTCTTACGTGTGCAAATATCACGTGGTTTCAAAGGGAAAGCTTGGCCTTCCATATTGAACAGCTGGTAGATTTGGACCTCTCAGTTATGGAGGTACAGGGTATTGTTGGGGAACCATTGGATTCGCATCCTTCTTGAATCTATTTCAGGGAGGACAATTGATTTTGCAAAGGCCAGCAGCAGTGGGAGCTTGAGTTTGTGATGACTGCTTGTTCGAACTGTCGAAGATCTCAAAGCCTGGTCTCCCTGACTTTAGCAGGGTTTCTAGCTAGACAGCTAGCTGGAGTCTGCTGCCGGTCTGGAGATATTTCCTGGGAAAAAAATGATGGAGACATATTATATGGAGACCGTGATCAAGAACGATTTCGGCTCTCAAAAGTCAATCTTCTTGCAGCTTTCGAAGGAAGATGACGCAAAAGTGGCAATCAACAATCTCCTCTAAGTTCGGCGGGATGATCCAACAGTTATAAGCGTAGGCATGCACGAGTTACCCAACGGAAACCGTTACGGAAACCCAAGTAAGTTAACCCCCTTACTTAACCCCCTTACTTCACATTCCCTGGCCCGCACCTCCCAAGGGGTTCCACTTGGGGGTTCCACCTGGGCTGCAGGTCACTACGTCCTGGTGGCTCCGACACCTTTGCCCGAGCCGAAGCTTCTGATCCACTCCACAGATATGGCCGAGGTGCGCCTCCTGGGATGATGGCATGGTCAGTTCAACAATCCATCAATTTCAAGGGGGATGATAACAGCAATAGGTGGAAAACAACGATTAATGATGGTAGTGTATACCATTATAAGGTGTGTCCGTAGATGGTGGTACATACATGTCGCGAGATGGAATGGTAGAAACCCTGATGGAATCAATTGATTGCTAGCTACTGATTAGTGATGAGGAGGGATGATGGTTTATGAATCGTAATTGATGATCGACGATTATGAATGACGATGGTTTGTCATGATGAATCCTCACGGAAGCTCAAGGTAATCACTCAATGTTTCGTGGAGGTTGGGGAACCAACAATTGCTGTGGCTTTCCAAATTAAGGGGGTTCAGGTCCATGACCCCATGAAAACCCTCAGGAATCAGTGCTAAGCTCTATGGTGACTGCCATGCCAACAATTGACTGAATGAACTACTATCATTAGGCCTATAATGGCATATCAATTCAGAATGGTGGTTAGTACATGTTACTGATAGTACTATCAATTACCAATTCTCAAGTACAATCATCAAGCACCAGCCATCATTAACCAACCACCATTTATCACAGTTGATCGACTGCTAGCCAACGGGTGAACCACTATGATAGGTTAAATCACAATTCACCAGATAGACCATCAATAAGCCATAGCTACCACAATAAACCACCATCCAAACGTTGGATCGTTGTAAACTCAACCAAGGCATGACCGTTCCATGGCTACCACTTCTAGCCTTGGCCACTCGGAGGCCTTGGGTCTTTCGCCTGAAGACTGCCAGTCCAAGGAGAGCTGCAACTGGTCATTGGGATTATGGGAAATGTCATGCTGGTGATCATGGGAGCAACAAGGGTTCATATTGGTTAGCGATGCTTAGGTTGATAATGCTTAGTATTGGCAATTTTAGTTAATAATGGTTCATGGCTGAATGATGAGTATATTCTGGATAATAGTGGTGGTTAGTAGTGGTTAAGACTACTTACAAATGGTCAATGATGGTTAACGATGGTCAAGAATGCTTGCGAGGATGATGGTTGATAATGCTTAGCAATGCTTTGTAGTGGTTGATAATAGCAATGGTGATTAATAATGGTTAGTGTGAATCGTTGGTCAATAGTTAATTAATGGTTCATGAATGGTTCCTGACGATGAATAATGGTTCCTAGTTGTTTATAGTTGCTCATCACTGCTTGATGAGGCTTACCAACTATAGCGCTGGCCCTCCGTTTGGATGCAAGGAATCCACCATTAGCAGTAAACTAACCTGGGAAACCATAGGAAAACCAGAGGAAACCCATGGAATCTCACCATGCTTTATTGGGAAACGATGGGAAATCAGCTATATGGTGGATTTTTTATTCCCAGGTCTGAGACCATGAGAGTAACAATGACTGTTACGGCACTAGAACCATCATTCATCAACTTGTTACGCATTCATTATTCAAAATGATTAATCATGATTGACCGTCACTTATCATCACCAACAAGCATTGAAAATCACTAGTGTTGCAAACCCCCAGTGTTGTTAACCATCACTATCACCATGATTAGCTAGTATTGAGCATTGTTACTCACTGTGCACTTCTGACATTCATTGGCAACTACCATCATTTATCGTCCAGATTTGCGTTCTTGACGATTACAAACAATCATTAACTATTCTTAATTAGTACGCATCCCCATCCTTATCCAGCAGTATATAGGCATTATTAAGTCACTTACCATTATTAACTATCATTTACTGTCAGTAGCAATTGATATAAACCATCATGAACTATTAACCATGTGCAACGATTATTAACCACTAGTATCCTTGGCTTTGACCACTACTAGCCATTGCAAAGCCATTCTAAACATTCTGTAAACATATCATTGAGAGCCATCGGATCTTCCTAAGGTTGGAGTATCACTAACGATCATTAATCATCATGTACCATTATTCACGATCCATGATAACAATTATACAGCATTGGCCACTTGTTAGCTTATTACCACTTATCAAGCCATTGGGATTGGGACTTGTTAGCTGGTAATAACATTTTTCACATTATCTAAATTAAGCCCACTGGCTACAGGGAGGCCGGCCCACTTAAGCCGCCCATCGTATTCCCCAGTTGTTCGCTGGCAACGATCCCCATGACCTCGTTGAGGAGTTCACTGCCTTTTTTTCGGGGCAGCAGCAGATAGCTGGCGGCAAGCTGCGGTCTTGGTGCCTGGGAGGGGTTTGAGGATGTTTGAGGGTGAGTGTTTTGAGTGGAGGTTGGTTGAGATCTGTGGAGGTTGGTGGGTTGATATTGGTTGAGGTTCATGGCCGAAGCACTGCTGAAGGCGCAACGTGCTTGCTTTCGGCCCCTGGATTGGTAAAGCTTTCGGTCTGCCGGTGATTGCAGTTCTTTCTCAAGTTCATGAATTGAATCAAACTCAATTGTCCATCTACCAATCTATAGGAGTAAATGGATACAGGTTTCATTGAAATGGAAAACAACTGGATACAGATTCCTGAAGATTCCCAGAGATAGACGGATACAGATTGAGATATGGACGCAAACTACGCATCGATATACAAATTCTTGGAAGATCTTCATTTACTTACCTGGTATAGTCACCAAATGTTGTTTCAGAAAATTTCAGAATGACCCGAATAATAGTGGCAATAATTACAGGATTGATGAAATTTGAGGAAACCAACGTAGTGGTTCACACGATTCTTCGTGTCAACTAAACCAGCCAGTGGTCAAAACCACTCTTGGTCTACAGAGGACAACCTCTTGGACGTTAAAGATTTGTGCCTAAACAATCATGAGCATTCTGAATTCATGAAACGATGGATAATTTTTGAAGATTTGTGATTTGTGATGCATTGAATATGCATTGTAATCATTTGTACTGGAATGTAGGCGATGATCATGGCAGCATGCACCAAGCAGCTTCCCACACATAGCTCACACACGCGGTGGATATCCCCTACATGGTGTAAGGCAATGGTGGTTGCGGCTCCAACTTCGAATACAGTAATCTGTGCCCAAGAACCTTGCGGAAAGACATCACCGCAGTTGTTGGTGAAGATGGGTGAAGATGAAGCAATGCTTAAGGTTATTAGGTAGTTATTTTATGTTATTTTGACTTTTCTGGAGACTTCAACCCATGATCTGTTGGCCCTCACGTGATCTCCATTGGCGACCTCCAGGTGCACCCCCTATGCCTTGTCCATTATGGGGGAGCCCATGGCAACTTGGCCGCGGCCGTATCTGCGATGTTTCGGGCAGGTGGCAGTATGGATTGCCCGTGGGAACTTTCTCCTAACCCAAAAGATGACATTTTTCATGGGAACACCATGGGACAACACCTTGTTTTTTTGGGGGTTTGCCCTTTCTGGACAAGGGAACAAATTCCGCCTTGGATCCGATCCAACATGTGTACCCTGATCAGTGGCGCAATCATTTGGTTTTCGTACTTCAAAACCTCCATTGAATGACTGAGGGCTTAATACTGGTACCGTTGGCCAACGCCAAACGCGCTGCGCCATGATCTTGGCTCGAAACTCGTGAAGTGTGTCCATGTGTAGCACTTGAATAGTTCATAGCTGCTTGGTCTGAAAACATCTGGAATAAATGGAATAATGATAGTTGGTGGTTGGATTGACATTTTCCCCAAGTGTTGGTTGATTTGCTTGCGCAATCTCGTGCATATTTTTCAGAGGGACTGGGTTGAACCAGCATCCAAGCTAATTTCTACGGCTGCGAACTCCCTTGCCAGTCCTTGCCATGCAAGTCGTGCGGGAGCAGTTCGCCTTGGCAAAGTGCTATGGCCTGTTTCGAGCCGCATCTGCTGTGGACGTCACTTCGACCATGCTGTGGGAGCTGCTTCCATGCTTCGGCACCGAGCGCACCCGCGGTTCCTTTGCCTCGTTGCCTCAAGTCTCCCAGGTGAAGGGTGCGTTTTTTTCAGTTTGCCCCAGACCAGGCACCACCAACATCCACCAGATGTTTAAAGGGTAGAAGGGAGGCCGATATAGGGATATAGAATGATATAGAGAAGTTTTGCTAGGGCCAAGACATGTCAGAAGGATAGGTAATATACCAGGGATGGGGATGTATCCGCAATCTATGTAGAATCGTATCAGTTCTTTATGAATCGAATAGTTCCAATTTCATGTTAGGGAGCATGGCCTTTGTGAAGCAACGCCGGGATGGGGACATTGCTCAGGTGGACGTTTTCATAAGTCACTCTTTGAAGTGCCCGTGGTGGTTGAAACTTCTTTCTGTTTGCCATTACCTTAATTGGGACGTGGCAGTCTTTTCATCCGTGGGCGTTAGCCTTTTGGCCGCTTGTGCTTTGGTTTTGCATGCTGGTAGCTTCAGCGCAGCGGCTCGTCAACAAGGACTTTTGTATGGCTGCCTCTATGCATGCCCTATGCTGATTTTCTTCCTAGCGTATTTGGCCGGACATCTATGCTCCAGGAGGTCTTTCTGGTTCGACCGCTTGTGCATCGACCAAGAGAACTTGCTGCTCAAATGTCGGTCACTTCAAGCAATTCCAGCAATTGTGGCCCATTCCACGCGGATGATTGTCCTGTGGGATGAAACTTTGGCCATTTGTTTTACATCTGTGCTGTGATCTTTTGATTTTTTAACGAGCCAACCTCCCCAAAAGAGTCTTACAAGTGTTGGGTTCTTATATTACACACACTGCTTGGCAAATGTCCAGCTGTGTGTTCATTCATTTTCTGCCGGCCGCTGCGGCAACCAGGAAACGTACTTTGAAAGGTTGTGGTGCGTCTATGAGCTGGCTATCCATTCAAAAGCTGGCTCGGCAGCAATAGAAGTCATCCCCACGTGGATGCCCGTTTACACGCTGATTTGGATCATCACGTGCACACTGGGAATTTACATATATCTCGCTGCAGACGAGCAACAAGGGCCACAAGAATTGGACACTGAATCCACGGGCTCCCTTTTTTTCTCTGCACTGACTTCTGGCTGTTTGCCCCTTATCATGTATCTTGTTCTAGCGATTCCTGTTTGCGGGATTTGTTTCTCAAAGCTGCAGCACCACAAACGCTTGCTGGATCAAATGGCGAATTTCGATCTCCGAAACGCAAAGTGCGCATTGGAGACTGACCGCCTCGCCATTTCGGAGCAAGTCTTAAGTTTGTTCGATGAGGCGCTTCAGCCACCGCTAAGCGTTGCCTTTGGCGCAGAAGCTGATGAGGGCTCTGAAAGTCTCCTATCTCCGCGAACACTTCGTGACATTCGCCCTGTCACCAGCTACCCAACCAATGACCAGATCATCGACCAGTTTAATGCATATGTCAGGGGCCCCTTGCGTGACAGTGTCCTCCAATCCATAGGTGGAGATTTGGTCAAAATAATGTTGCCACAAATCAAAACCAAGTATTTGTGAATCACTGATTTGTGAATCACTGAAACTGTTTTCAATGTCCACTTAAACTAAACTGTTGCCGCAAATTTTGACATCCCCAGGTCTGGAAAACCACATCTCTTTCAAGCTCTGCGTCTTCTCAGTGTGGCCCTGGCTCTGCTTCGTCATGGTCCGAGAATTGGGATGTTATGGCGCAGATGGTGCTGATTGTGAGAAAATTGCTTTCCAAGCTGGCTTTCACTCAGTTTGGCAGTACACAATGACCAACCTTTTCTATGAGGGTTATGTGGCACCTTTGAGCCAAATTATAACAGTTCCTATGGTGCTCCTGGCGTGTGATTGGGTCAGTCAGGTGCTGTCCGACCCTGCCATGCGCTGGTGTTTAGGCTCATTCGTTTGTGCCTGCATAATGTTTCTCACCGATGTGCACACCTGCCTTGAACGCGGGATGCTGGTGGTCGCCACAATGAAGCATTCAATTCTTTGGCTCACAGGATTAATTTTGAGTTTCACCTTGGACCTTTGTTTAGTCTGGTTCCTTTTCTTTAGGAAAACGCCTCAAAACCAGCCCCGAATGCTAGTTCGTGCATAAATATATGCAGTCGGCAACTTTCAGAAAAACAGATGCGGCACAAAGGCATGTTTCCTTAGTTCGCTTGAGGAGTTTAAGATGGCTTAACACAGTTTCACATTGTGTTGACAATGTCCAAAAACAGTCAGTACACATGATGCTCAGAACAGTTTCAGGTAGTACCAGATAAGGATCCTCATGTTTTCTGAGGTCGTCAGATTTGTGATTGTTTACCAAAGCAAACAGTGTTTACATGAAAAAATTGATGACGATGCATGCGAAACATCTGAAAGCTTCAAGCGACTGGGGTTTTGGGATTCTTGGTACCCGTGTGAATGCCCCACTAGTCAGGCCAATCTTTCCCACGCAGAATCCTGTTTGCCTTGATAACGGGGGAATCCCGGATTGGCGTTCGCTTTATGGTGGTTCTCTGTTGAATCATATGGCAGCAATCTTGCATCGTTGAAAGAAGCCTGTGTTATCTTTGCTACAGAAATTCATCAACAGATAATCGGATGGTTGCTTGAATTCACGCCTTGCTAATCTACGATTGGAAACAAAGGTAATGCCAAGACAACGTTTAGTTTTGTGGATGATTTTAGGGCCAGGCGGTTCGCTTGGGATGCCCATAACAAAACCTGTTATCAATGGTTAAACCTATGGAAAAATGGTGGTTTACCTGCTGGTTATGTCGAGTTTTCACCCTTGCTTTTCAAGAGGCCATTGGCGGCTCTATAGGCAGCACGTGACCAATCAGTAAGGAACATATCCTTAGAATTCCTTAGATGTGAAAGCACAAAACTGGTGAGACCAAGTGATACCAAGTTCAATCCTCTCCACAGACTCAAGGAGTTGTCAATTTGGAATGTTTCGGGTTCCTAGTTGGTTGTCTTAAACATTTTCTCAAGTTCCCTTTATTTGGGATGGTTGGTTCATTGACTATGTATTATTTTCTGGGTTGAAATCACCAACCAGGTTGAGCGTTCACTTCACAGCCTCCTGCGCAGCTCTTCTGTGAAGTCGTCGCTTCCCCTGTAGAACACTCGCTATGTCAGCAGAATGGACAACAGGGTGAATATGGGTGAATACCATTCAGCATCCGGGAGGGTTGTGCACGCAGCATGTTGGGGGTGGCGGCTTGGTAGATTGAACATGATTGACCGATAGTTGGTTTGTTCACCGTCATCAGCTACTGGTTTACGAACCATTTGTTACCGGTTGATTCGACCATATTGCTTATCCATCATGGTCAATGGGAGATCTCGCTCTTAATGAACCACTATAGTTTCACCAACTCAATAGCTGGTGATCTACCATCAAATAGGGGGCGGGGTCGATCTCCTAATGTCACCTCGACCATGGTCCATCAACAGTTGGCCATCAACCATTCGTATCAACCCTGGTTATTATGATAAATTACAGAAATGTTATCAACCCTTGTCATCAACCCAAATGTTTTCAATCAACCACTCACCAGCTCTTATTTTTGCTTTTCCCCATAGTTCTTCACAAGTTTAACCATTCGTAAGAATGCAGAATCCCAATAGTTCAGGTGGGTTGATCATCATCAGCAACTGTTTATGCCGCCGAGGTGAGAAATTGCCCCTTTGGAAATGGAAATGGGCCGCTGGGCATCGTAGCTGTGAAACCGACCTAGTACAAGAGGAGTGTTTGGACATGTTTTATTGGGGATTGTAGTGGTTCGTAATGGCTAGTAAGAAGGGAGTGACTATGATTGATTATGGCATTATCATCGTTTATAGTTCATTGTAGTGGTTAATGAATGACAGTGGACAACGACCAACAATCATGCTTGAACCACAACTAGCTGGTGGTTTTGAGGATGTGTTTTTATAATGTTCGCCAGTATTGGGGGATGTAGTTGGTTGATTCACTAATCGATTTTGCATGACTTACAAGCATCAACCAGACCAGGTATACCAGAGCTATGAAGATGCCTTAGCTCAGGGGGTGCACCCGGATCCTTGTGGACACTGGACTCATGACGATTTCAGCACTCGTTGGTCACACCCAGCAGCCCATGATGATCGATGATCCTCAGCCCATGTTTCTGGCGGTGCTGACGTTGAAGAAACCCCTGGTGTTCAATATGGATACCATTATTGGTAGCCCTATCATGGCCAACAAGGAAACCAATGATTGGTTTTGGGAAAGAAAATGTACGAGATGGTTTATCTACCCGTGATCATTGATTCTTCTTGAAACTATATACCAGTAAAGGTACCTACATATACCTGGATACAACTATATATATATATGTATATGTATATGTACTTTTCATTGGTGTACCTTCTACATGTACATGTGTATATACATGCATTTTGGGTAATTAGATGGAAAAATAATGAATGAAAGTCATGGAGATACCAATATATACTGATATACCTATTATACATCCATAGCATGTACATACGTACAAACAGACATACCATGCAGCATGCCACATGCAGCTTGCCACATCGCATACATTGCGAATTGATGCGAATTGCTTGTTTCTACCCTTCGCAACATGCCCCC
>VSDK01014722.1:101867-121135 GCA_009767595.1 Symbiodinium kawagutii
AGTTGCGTTTCTTGGCATTCCATGCTTTGTTCTCAGCATCACCATTCGAGAACATTCATTAGTTGAATCGTACGTTTGTATCAATTCGCGAAATCTGAGATCACGCCAAGTGGCACAATGTTTTCTTGCTGCCATTGTTTCTATTTTGTGGATTCTCAGTTGGGATGATATATCTAGAAGTTCCGGACAATATGCTGTCAGAATCCTGAGAAAAACTTTCTTGCTTGCAAATGATTACCTATAGCATTAGCAATTTCCACCGCTCGCAGGCAATGTATCACCTGGGCGTGGACACCACTCGTGCTTTGTCGCTGGTTGTCTCCGATGGCGGAGAGATGGCTGAAAGGCCCTGGTATTCGGATGGCAACCGCGATCGTGACCCAGATACTCGGACCTGGGGCTGTAGCTGTCTCCATGGCACATCAGCCATGGGATGTTGTCCAATGGCCAAACGATCTGTATAACACGGCATATGCACCTCTTGAGGTCTATACTTTTGTAAGTGATCTATTGAAAACATATAGACATAGAGCGAGAGAGAGAGAGATAGCAGGTAATACACATGTTTGATATGTTCGCAGTCATCTGTATGTTGCATTTTGCACGGTTCCAGAGCTCAAAGTTGGTGGGAGATGTTGAACCCACACCGAGGGCAGCAGGCAACTACCAGTGGCATCATAAGTTTCAATGGCTGCGGGCGCACCCCTGACTGTGAAGCCATCCCAAGCCATGGCCAAGCAAATAACATCCAATATCAATTTCTTACGATCTTCACTTCCCATCATTTCCCTTGATTTTGGGTGACCCATAGCCAGCGTCAATCGTGAAAAAATCAGATGGAGAAGTGGCCCAGTCTCAAGGGTGTCATCCCAGCAGGGACCAGGTCCCGGACCGCCCCCAGGACATGATGATCCACGAGACCTGTGCCATCACTACCCGCGTGGCGCCCAGCTTTCTGCGTGTGGGCCATGTGGACCTCTTCCACCGTCGCGCTGTGGTGCCTTGGAAGCGGCCGGGCAGTGCAGGGGTCAGCGCAGCAAGAGAACATGGAGCTCCGATGGAAAAAATCGTGAACAAATGGTTAATTCGTGGTAATAATGGTTGATTAATGGTCACATCAGTGGATGAGCAAATGATCAACACTGCCAGTGGATGGTAAGTAGCAATGGCCAACGGTGACGATATCAACGAGGACAAGGACAGGAGACAGCGGTTTGAAAATATGATCCACCGCTAAGGTGGGTTGGGTCGTTCCTGTGCAGGGCATGGCAAGATATGGCAAGTGGGAAATGCTCATGAGATGATTCACGGATGATCAGAGACTGAGCTGGGGGAACTAGTCACGGCAGAAAAATCAACCGTTTCTGTGTTAGGTACTTGCCCTTTGGTAGACTAACCTGGAAGCTCAAAATAAACTTTCCCTATCGGTATCCCTCTATACCGTTCCACGTCGTGACTCTTCGACTTCCAGGTTCAATCTTCTTTGAGAGTGTATTTGTAAGCGTAATTTACGCACTATTTACGCGGACATGTGACATATATGCAGCACAATAAGTGTATCTAGAATAAAAATCATGTGTAACCATCATAAGTAGGAATAGTGATGATATGCCAATATCCAATCATGATTGCATCTAAAATCCAACGTGGGTGATATCACTCAGCGCCTATCCGTGGCACCGCGCGCAAGCGCACTGCTGGTCCTAGGCCAAAAGCGCCAGCGAGGAGCAACTCAGAGAGCACGAGCTGATGCTGAACCACGCGCTCTTTCGCGAGTATCCGGAGCCATGGCGAGAAACGCGGCGTATCGCGTTTCGTCCAGGGATTCTTTGGTCTGGTTAGCCCTTGGGGGATACTGTAGGGTACACCTGGTGAAGCCATTGTGGTTGAGGACTACACCAACCTGGAGGGGGGTCGTTATGGATAAATGATGATGGGTTTCGTTGCCTTGCTGTGTAAACAATTTTGGATAAAGTTGTTTCGTCTACAAGATTGAAAATTATGGATGTCGACAAGTGCTTGATGAGAGTTTGCCACTGGGTAGCGCTATGCATACTATTAGGATGCGTTGTAAGATTCATAACAGGATCATGTGGAAAGATGTAGCATGTTTGGTCAATCAGCCATTTGACAAGCTAGTTATCTCTACCATGACTGGTAGTTACCCCACAGTATTTGCCGAAGTTTACCAACTAGGGTCTCTCACATTTTATAGGTCCCCTAAATTATGTTGAGGACGGCGCCAGCATTGGACCAGGACATCACTGGCCATGGCGATGAAAGGATCAAGCCATGGGGAATATGATGATTGGCCCCCATTGAGTTTTGTGTTGGCTCAAAATGATCTATATATCCCCTTGAAATGTTTATATAACGGCCAAGGAATAGGATCAATTTACATCTTTACATATCCATCATATCCGTTGATACATTGAATCCACTAAATCCATTGAATCCATTGACTTTCGTTTTCGGACACCTGGAGACGCCGTTTCTCGGTGCCCAGGACTGCAAGCCCGGCGCCCCGCTGCCGGAGAGGGCGGTGGAGATGATGCGCCACGTCTCTAAGAGGTTTGCACGTTTGCATCTTGGCGGCGAAGGATCCCCTGCGATGGAGCCGTGGTTGGTGGCGTCTCTCAGCAGTGCTGGAGTGTCCTAAATCTTGCCATGTGATCAGGTTTTTTCCACATGTTTGGGGTTTTGAACCACGGTGAAAAGGGATGATCATGGGTGGTACTGTCTTCCAAGGACGGTTGTTGGAAGGATTTCCCGAGACTGCCAAGTCTTTCCTGAACTGCTCCAAGCATTGCAATTTCTTTTAGGGGCGAAGCAATGCAGCAGGGGATGTTGGAACGCCCAAACCCTCAACAGCCGGGAGGAGGTCTTTGGAGGTCTTTTGTTTTGAGTACCCCAATGATGCCAAGCTATGGGACTACCCCAATGATGCCAAACGTACATGTTACATATCTCGATTTATGTCAGCTGCAAAATTACAACGTCAGCTTATTTATATGTGTGTGTGTGTGCATAGACCAATTCCATGCAGGTCACAGTAGATCTAATGGTTTCTCAAGTCATAGGGGACCCGCCAATTATTGTTCAGTTTACTGGCCATTTATTGTACTAACCAGCGGGACGCCCGTATAGTTTTAGAAACTAAATATTTATGTATTTATTTATTTTACTGTTATTGTTAATTAGTGATTATCCGCTATCATCAACCATTATGAATGCTTACAACCCCCATGAAACCTTATTAAAACTCCTATTGTGAAACCGCTATGAACCATAATAAAACCATGAAGAAACGCCCAAATCTGATGTACAGAAACCCCCCATGAGGACCCAACGCGATAGTGGAATCGCGCTGAGGATCTCCGGCTGGTTGCGCGTGGGATTCTGCCAGGGCAATTTCAACGCGGACAACTGCTGCTTAGCAGCTACCCTTGGTTGATCCAGGGCGGTTCATAGCTGTTAAGAAGAGGTTGGGGTGGTGGGGGTACGGGGAAAAGTGGTTTGAGAGTGATTGATCCTTTGAGAAACTAACCATTTTCAGGGAAACCCCTGAGAAATCCGGGGCAAACCATTGCCAGGTTGGCCGAGGGTGGCAATGGGGGTTCCGCTCACAACAATTACATATATCAACTGATTGATCGTTGACAGCGGTTTTGCCCAATGATTTTGGGCGGTGGACGGTTTTGGATACTTGACCATTAGGAATGGCATGTCCAATGACAATAGTTGGCTACACTTTGGTATACTTGGCAATGCTCGTATTTGAGGCGATTGAACTATTGAAAGTTGTTGCTTATCGTTTCCATCTGTGGGACCATCAGTAAAAAAAGCTGGGAACAGTTGGGGGGTAGTTGAAGCCGTCAAACAATGCAGATTAGTTTCTTTCCAATTGTGTACCTATACATGTGTATTCATGTATGCGTATACGTATTCACCTGCCACTGGCTTGACCCATCAATGCTACACGTGGGCTATCTACAAACTAGACACCTCTGGAACTCAAAGCATGTTATGTTTAGGCGGAAGGCCCACTCGGTGCGCCTCCGAAAGTACAACCCAGCACTGCTAATGGCGCGGAAGAATTGATCATGAATGCTAAGTGTTCAATTGTGAAGTCCCAATCAAGCAAGTCTCTTCAGAGCCTCTGGAGTGAGGGGTCATTTCATTCATTTTCCCAACACGCAGTGGCTGGCTTGCCATTGCTGTCTCCGTCCGTCTCCCTTGTCGATATTTCTCGTGATTGATTGCTGGTACGTGTATTGTGCAACTCTGCATACTGTTGACTGTACGTGACTTTGGGTTTCATCCTTGGTGGTCGTAAGTTGATGCAATGCTACTGCGGTGCTGATAGAGATCTGCATGTTTGCATGAAGTTCTCCAAATGATTACTGCCACCACTCAACTTAAGTCATTGAATAGTATTTGAACAATAACATGTTGGCATTTGATGGGTAAAGATTCAAGGCACTTGTACAACACAGTAGACTCGGCAGTGCTAGGAGGAGCAGTCCTGCCACTGCCCTGCTGAGGTTTAGTGGGTGGCCGCACCATGGACTATGGGCCCTTCGGTGCTTTGGTTGCCGAGGGATGATCTCCTTGCATGACGAGTCGTGGTTGATGAATGGTTTGGAATGGTCACAGTGGATGAATGATTCGGAATGATTGATTACTATGATTGATAATTATGAATGATGGTTGAATGGGAAGTGGATAGTAAATGAATGGTGAATCATGGTTCATTGTGGTTAGATCCAGGTTAAATGGTGAATTCATGTTGAACACACGGTCAATGGATGGTTAACAACGGGTGAATGAATGCTTAGGGCTTAGGAATAGCCATCCAATGAGGCTTCACATGTGTCCTCCCATACACTGGTTCATTTAGGAGCCACACCTGGATAACCAAGGCAGGCGCATGGTATACTGGACTGCATCCATTCGCAGGATTTGACGAGTTTGCTCCTGGGGAAACTGGTAGTTTAATATGAGGCTCCATGTACGTATGTACGTGCTTAATTTGCTGTTACTTAAGACCTGTATGAAATTTTTCAAATCTCTTCTACAATTTGTTTGACGTAATCAGTTCATCAGAAGACCGATTGTTTTGTCGAATGCAGCTTGCTCGATTGTGCTTTCTCCAAGCTTTGGTCCATAGCAACAAGTAGATTAACCAAGACCTAGCTTGGAGATGCTTGGAGACTAGTGACTATGACCATCCATGTCCTCGGAGGTAGCTTTCAAGAAGATTCTCACCTCGTGACCTGAGGACCACCAAGCAGTTCACAAGTCACGCCTTGAAATGCCTGGGATTTCAACGAGCAATCACCAGCTACAAGTAGTGGAGGGTTTAATACATGTCCCATCATGGAAACAAGTTCCTGGTTGTTTCCGAATTCTGACCCTTGTTTTGGAGGGTTTGACCCATAAGATTAGTGGTTAGCCATCCAAAATAAGGGTTACTTAGGCTCCAGGAATGTGATGAATCTGACATGGCAATTCTGGGATAATTACCATCATTGGATGTGGTCAATTTTGAGGCATTGATGCATATATCAAGCAACTAAAGGTCGATGACAATCAAGAACTGGAAAGGTCAGAAAATCTTCAACGCTGTAGTGAACTTTATTCAGCTACTGCATGAAAACTGTCGATATCATCAACGCGAACACAGGGAAAGGTAAATATGAAGATATAGCGACCACTGCGTTGAGATTCTCACTTGTTTGACCTATGAAAATTGATCCACAAAACCGAAGTCTAAAGCTCAAGAACTTTTGCATTGTTCCGTTTATCACTTCATCAACTAGCTTTACATTGGCTAAAATGGCACAGATTATAGTTGGAAGATATACTCGGCCCTAGTTTCCAAAGGCGAAATGATGAATGAAGCACCGAGCCCTGGAGTAACCGACCTTTTACTGTATGTATAATTACTATCAATATCTTTCAATATAGTTATCTCAAGGTGGCTGGCTGACTCCCAGTACTGTAGTTGCGCTGTGTTTTTTTGTTGCTGAATCCAACCAACCTTGAATGGTTAAAGACTAACAAGTAGTCGTGACTTGCATTGTCAATCATGATTGCAAATATCATTGATTTGCTCACCGTTGATAGAACTGCGAATATTTGCAGTACACATCCCCTATACAACACTTTAAAGATCACCAAACCCACCTCCTTGCGCAGAGACGAGGTTGGATCGAACGCTACGATCCTACCTTCGCGAAATGGGTCGGCTCTGCGATGCATTTCTCCTTCATGTGCCTTGGATGCTACAAGAGAGGTGATAAGAGGAACGAAGACTACTTGATCATGGCTTAATAAGGATTGATCGCTGATCACGGTTCTTTAAATATCTGGGTAATAACCAATCAATCCATAGTTATATGATAGTTGGCAATGATGCTTTTTTTGTTATCCAGTAATCGGACGATATCCAGCCAATAGTTGATACTTAGCGGTCCAAAACCAACACACGGTCCACTGATGGACCTTTCAGATGGCGTCACACTTCGGAACGGTTTCTTAAACAGAGCAATCGTTATTGAAGATGGGGTCCTACCTTGACCCTCAATTGCCTCAGAAAAAATCGGTAAAAGTAGTCTGAAAAAAGAAAAAGTAGTCCTAAATTGCCGCACCCCATCCTTCCCAGAAACTTTAGTCGATTTAGCTCGTGATTTGGGGTTCTGAACACCGGCGCATCAACCCTGATCAACCAGGGATGTGGCGCGCCACCCTTTGGGGAAACTCAGTTGCTTGCAAAATCCTGGCCAGTACTGCAGCTATGATTCATAAGACTTATCTATCTACAGATCATTGTAATTAAAGCACCACCACAGCCATTCGAAGAACTATCTATTGCCAATTCATTTACAGTGATGCTAGGTTCTGCAGTGGCCAGTTTCCGGGCGGGAAAGTGGGAAGCGGGAGACTGTGGACCTGAAGCATAGCTACGAATCAGATCCATCATTACTGGGAGGGACGGGCCACTGCGCCAATTTGTGGTCCATCGGATGCCAGCTGTTTAGAGGTTTGAATGATGCTGGTGGTTCGGCCTGTTGATTTTTTTCCTCAACAGGTTTGATCACAAATCGTATCATCATCCTGAAATGTTTGGCTGATGTCTCAAAGTGGTGAGTCCAAACAGTGGCTAGAATACTTGATTAGTATTAGGTAGTATTGGTACCTACTGACCATCAGTCATGAATACTCTTTGTGATCAACTGACTATGGGTGGTTATCAATCGTGTGCTTAGTTAACACGATTAATTGGCCATTTTTACAAAGATCATGATTATCACTTATCACACATCATCGCCCTTAGCGGCAGCGGTTACAATACTTGATGAGTATTGAGCAGTAATAGTAGCTATTGACCAGCATTGATGTGTAATGTTTACAATCACCCCAATATGGCAAATTCATCATCAATAGTGATATTATGATTTTTGATGAAGCAGTATCATCATTGATCACTAACCATACTAAGAGTGCTATGAATCATTGTCAATCATCGTCAATTAGTGACTAATTATCATCGTTTCTTGTCGTGTCCCATATCCAAGCCATATCCCAGCCATATCAGCCAGGAACCAGCCGCAAGCGGCCTTGGCGAACTACACCACCCTGGCACGTTCCATGCAGCCGGTGGTGGCCACAGCCACACTACAGGCGAGGGCAGGGGATTCCAAGGAGCAAAACGAAGCATCACTGGAGTTCACACAAACTTGCGGTAAGTTGCATGTTCTGACTCAGAGGTTCTGACTATTCTGTTCTTTTGTTTGGCTATCAGGTACATGTGTCTATATCAAAACTACGTTGATTGGATCATCATCATTGTCATCAAGGGATTCCCACGGGTTCTGGGTCCTGAAAGGGGACTGGGATGTGCATCCGCACTTCACAGCTTAGTAGTAAGCGCAGTTAGAAAGTTGAGCTCACCCACCTTCCAGGGTTTCCTACCATCGTTATATACCAGGGAACTAACCCCGTTTCTGCACATCCAAGTTGCTCATATCCCATGATTCTTGTACAGTCTATCCACTTGGGCAATCTGAACAGAAAAGCGTGCTGCAATCCTGGGACTTTGGACTGCCACTCAACCAAGATGTTCACTTTTCACTACAGATGGCACCGTATTCTGGGTGTGAAGTTGTGGTCGTATGTGATATATAATCGTAGAAAAGAACCTTGTTTTGGGTGGGTGAACTGATCCTGAAAATCATAGTGAATGTCAACGGTTACGAGGACTTGGTACATCCGAGTATGATATAGGTAGAAATTTCAACGCATCAATATTTGGTTGGTGGTTTCAAATATTCATCTGTCTCCTTATCATATCTGTACTTGCCCATATTGGGACACACCACTAGTTGGTAGTTTCAATCGCTTTGCTATTGTTCTCTTGTTATGGTAGATGTATATATATAACATGATATGACTATTGTTCAATGTGGTTCAATGTGGTTCAATGTGGTTCAATGGCGTGTGACCACCTGATAACATTTGGGGCCCCGGTCCACAACTTGAAGCTGCCAGGAGCTGGTGCAAGAAGCTCGAGAGGTGGCAATTGCTGGCTGAGGGGGGCATTCACCTCATGGCGGTGGTAAATGATGGTTGGTTCGGTTGGTTATGGTTAATGATGGTCAATTACTGTACAGTCAGTGGTGGGTCATGATTGTCATTGATCATACCTTACTTGAAAATCACCATAAGAAGTAAACCATCTTAAAACGGTGGGTGATCCATTGTCACTGGTTATCAAAGTACCAGAAAGTGTATATAGTAATTGTTACACTTGATCAACCATAGTTATCAACTTTCAAACATCATTCGCCCCCTCAACACCATAAAGTTTGGTGGCCCCTGCTTGCACCACCTGGGACCGCAACGCCAGGAGATGTCACAGGCGGTCGCCGCTATGTGGCGCTCCAAACTTGGAACTTGGGCGGTTCGGCAGGTGGGTAGTGGTCAATGATGGCTGGCTACCATCAATATCATGATGTCATCACCACCATTCAGATGTCATCGCTGATATTAAGGCTATCTTCATTCATTGATATCAATGTAAGCCATCATTGACAAGGATTGATACCGTCACCAGTAATGTGATTAATGATGGCCACCAAAAACAACAAGAGGGATTATGATTGAGAAAGACATAAATCAGCAACAAGTTTTTGACGATGAGAAAACACCATGGGCAAAGACAGAGAATAAGATTCCTCAACAATTAATTCTGAGTGTCGATAGAGCAGGGTTTAAAAGTAGTGGTCAATCAACGATTGTCGCAGGATATGACCAACAAGCATGGGGGTGTAGCAATTGTAGATGGCTGGTTGGTTGGTAAGCAAGAATAAATAAAATGGGAGGAGCACTAGGACCAACACTAAAGAACGACGGGGGGAGGGAAGAAAGAGTTGTTTTTTTTGGTTGGTTCGGCTGGTTTGTAGGTGATACCTGTTCAGCTGGTGAATCTGAGAACCAACCCAGCAGGTGGACGCAAGCGCACAGCTTGGAAAGAAGTAGTACATCCAAAACGCAATGATGAACCCAGGAAGACTACGCTGCGACGCTGCTCGACTTCTCATGGGTTCGCTAGGGGTGCCCTTGACCGGGATTCAAAAAACTCGAGTTTGGTATCCAGCAAGATATTTTGGCGGAGATGAGCAATGCCAATCCCCGAATTTCCTTCTAGCCAAACAATGCGATCCACCAAACTTTGCAATAACTTCTTTTGGTGAAGATGGCAATGATGCTGGTTGGGGATGCTTCCAGAGATACATGGTGTCACGCAGACACAATCAGGCACATTTAGTTCAAATCAGCTTGTTTTCTGAGAAAAAAGGTTATGCCACTGAGTTCAGAACCTGGGTTCCAGTTTCAAAATGCAACAGAAACCGCAACCCGGTGAACCCGAGGAACACAATCAACCCAAGTTGTCCCCCAGGTGAACCAAGACCATTTGGAGGTCACCGGAGGATTTGTGGAGACACCCGTGGTACAGCTGCTGAGTTGAATCCAATCTGATGGGCAGGTCAGCGGATTAAGGGTGGTTTGTTCCATCCTTAAGGGTTTGATTTCCATCTCAGATTTGTGAGTTGAGACTGGAAACCAGCCTTCCCATGCCTTCCCTATCTTAGCCTTTCGGAAACAAAGCATTTTCAATAGATAGAAATCAGCTAAAAATGCTTCCAGCTTAGTTTCCCAGAGAGTATCCACGGTAAACCCTTGTGGTTGCCATTGTTGTTGGTGATTGCCCTTTCTACTAATCAGCACTAATCATTGTTCACCATGAATTCACCGCTAGTAGCCACCTTTATCCATGATTTTGAGCCATTGATAGCAGCCCCTGAGGATTTGAAGAGAATGACACTGACGAAGTCAAGGAGCGCTGGTCATCAGAGCTGGGTACTTGGATGTGCCGGTCACTTCCCTGGTAGCTGGATCTATGACCCTCCCACGGTGGGTGAACTAGCCCCTACAACCATGGATCGATGACCTTACAAACGGGGGTTAGATTCGTTGGCTAAGATTCACCTTTCAACTACAGTTGTATCTACAATTAGCCTGGTAGTTATTCTTTGGTGGCCATCACTTTGTATGGCTGCGGTATGGATGAATACCAATCATCCCAAGTTTAGTAATGGATGAACATCCCAACAGTTTGACTAGTGACTGGCCGTGCCTTTGGGATGCAAACAAGGGAGGCGTACAAGGGCCTGAACTGACCCATGGCCGGATAAGACGACCTGGTTGCAGGCTCCTAAAATACTTCTCGGACACATACTAGACATTATGATGGAACTATAGCTGCAGATCAATTGTTCGCAATAAGTGCATTGCACTGCACTGCACCACTCATGAGCCCTTTTCGATTCTTGCCACTGCTCTCATATACACCACAGTGGATTGTGAGTATTTTCATGGGCAGCGGAGATCAAATGTCACGGGATGAGGTGGCCGCAACTTTGGCAAATCTTCAATGCAGCAAGCCTTTTTGTTGGGGTGAGGTATTTCTATTTTCATGAGACCATGATGACATCTCGCATGAGTTGTTGTTTCCCCAGGGTTTCACTATGGAACAGAGCACGTATGACTGAACACATCACTGCTTCCAGTGGAGATCATGTTTACATTACGTTAATGGCCACCAGACCAAGCCGACTTGCTCTTCGGTTTCGGTACCAGTCGTAGCATCAGCAAACCCACAGAAGCTGAACACTAATTTTCACAGAGATAAGAACAGATATGGTGATACAACAATCATCATCGCCACATTATAAAATTCAGTGAATTACAACAGATAATGAATTTAACAATATGGGCGAATAAAGTATTGCCGGATCCAGGGCTGCATCATCAAAGCAACAGCTTGAAGCTTTGACGGCTGTTGGGGACCACCTTTTCAGCTGGTTGTGTCTTGACGCAGCTGCATGACTCTTGCTCTTGGCAATTCCCAACCTTCAAACGGTGGGTGGAGATCTTGCCCAAAGTGATGTAAACCCATGACAGAACATCACACCTGACCATTTGCCGACATCCAGACAGAACTGCAGACAGACATTTGGCTTTGTCAAGAATGGCTTACCCATGTGCACACGTAAAACTGGTGGTTTCCCCTATTGGTCATGGCTATGAACGTGGATGGAGATTCTAGGTATCACCGTGGGCATGGACAATCCCATCATATACTTGTTACACCCTGTTTGCTTCAAAGTTGATCACCTGGTGATAGGATGCTCATTGCCAGGAGCAGGCGGATGCTCTATGGAAGCAGCCGCTTGGTGGGAGGGTCAACTGCCTGGTGAGATCAAGATGGTGAACTGCTCAGACCCGGCTACCAATAGCATTGGACAACAAAATGGTCAGAATATGTCAGAATTCTTGTGACACTAAGCAACAGCAACGGAGAATAGAATGATTACCAATGATTACTACTGTAGTGATTACTAATGATGACTAAAGATCAAAGCCGGCAAGTCAATGATAGATCAAAATTGGTAAACCACCCCCTGCTGGTGTTGCCCTGTCAAAGATGGGTGGTTTATACAAAGGGATCCCCACCTAATGACACCATCGTTGACCTGAAACGATCAACCTCATATCCCTGATCATTTTCAATCAAATGTCAGCCACAGGTTGGGGATCAATCGTGGTAAATCATGGTGAATCCGGGCGGATCGCGAACAAGGATCATGTTTGATCCGCTTGGTGATTAGACTCGTTATTTGCTGGGAGTTCACCGGTGGCACGCTGCCGCTTGTTGCAGCTCTTACCAGATACACAACACAGGCGTACACCCCTGTGTTGTTGTGATCTCACGAAGCCTTCAAGGGAAGCTGATTGATGTACAAAGTCCATTTTTCTTGGCGACAAGAGGGTGATGTGTTCGGTGCAAACAATGCCTTTCCTAGCACGGAAGATGCCAATGACGCCATATGCTACCTCAAATTCTAGTGACATAGTCCTGGCGGTCTTCCACTGGTGTCCTCGAACATGTTTTTGACAAACAACGCCGTAGATGGTCTGTTGTTTCATAGGAGGCGGCTTCACAACTATTGTTCAACAGTTCATACATGACCCACTTTCCTTGGCTTGCTTGAGTCAGATACAATTGTTTTGTGCCCCATGGCCCTTGTTGCAATGGTTTATTGTCTCTCTAATCATCTATAATCATCTACAAATAATCCTATCTAATGGTTCCTATACATTCCTATGTAACAAGTCCTATTTACTTCTCTAATTCATATTATGATCCAATATCATAAGTCTGTATTTCCTTCTTTTTCATCAGTGCTCTTGATCAACTTGCATTGCTACAGTTCCCATGCTACGGTCGCCGGATGCCCCAGGTTGGAGTCGCTCATGCGCTTTGCAGTGGACTTCGTGATGCTGTACCGACTGCTCTCCGATGCCCTGGTCGTGGAGGTAGGGGAGACGGCTCCCAGTGAGGCTTCCAGCAATGCTCCTAGCGAAGATGAGAGCGGTCCAGTTTTAGCTCAATAGCCGTTCACTATCTGGGGGTGCTGATTGCTATAGATATTTGATTAGATCTGATATCGGGTATTCCTAGAGCAAAAATTGATGACATACACATTAAAAATGGACACATAGACTCTGGTCATCAACGTCGATCCATTGATATTGAAGCTCCACGAGCAGCCATGCTCTGCGATGCTCGTTTGCATGTCCAGCACTGGCGCCCTTACGCCCTTGGCGCGGCTTGGGCCAAGCAATGGATAAGCACTGGATACAAAGTGGGGCCCAGCGATTGTTTTAAGAGGTTTATTTGCCATTTAACATATATCTACCATAAGTGGTAGCTACCCTGGTTACAACCTAAGTTCACTAACTAGGGGCTCCACCTTGTTTGTGAGTCATCATTTACAGTTTGCCTGTGCCACATTGACGGGGCGGCTGGGCTCGCAATTGTATCAACAGGTCCACAAGTTTACTGAGCCATGCTGACTGAGATGCATTTCTTTGTTCATGATTTCCAACTATAAAGCTGTAGAGCAGGGAAGGAATGCAACCTATGTTGAGATATAGAAGTTCTCCGTGAATCTCCAATAAAAGAGAAGGAATACCTCATGCAATGCTATACAACTTCCGCACATTTGAAAAACAGAAATAAGTCGATTAAACACCTGTTCTGACAGATATTGTGCAATGTCTCGAATCCCTGCTTGTTGGTCAGTGGTGGGGGTTATATCAGTAGGGTAGCATGGAAGTCCCTGTGACCTAACCATGTGTAAAACAATGCCAGTCACTTTGCAGTTGGGTTCGTCACTGCTCGGATATGTGCCGAACACAGTGATGCTATGCAGATGTCATAAAATTGCGGAGACATGTAGATCTTGAGTCGAAGTCTATGCCCAGCAAGTGCTATGCCTATGTATGCGTATGCCTCTAGTTATACGTATGTGTGTTTGGTTTGCGAAAATGCACGCATACGCACAGGCATGTGTGTATGGCAGCGGATGAATACTAAATATCACCCACAGTCGGTAGATAATGGTTGCAACAAACTGCTAGGTTGGGGTGGTATGGCAAGCTCATCAGTGGCTTTGTCATGCAGAACCAATGACCTACGTGGCATATTGGGATCTAGTTTCCATAGTCATCAGATATAAGTAAAAGTTGATCATATTCCAACCTGACTAATTCAGTTAATCGTGCTGACTACAACTATAGAATAGGATCATAAATTACCAATTTGCATTTAACACTTGACTAAATAAATGATTGATTATTTAGATACATGTACCCAAATACTTAGATACACAGTTGATTCCGTAAACTTACCCCTTTTTTGCCAACTATGATACCCATACAGCATGTAGAGATATGTCTACCGCTTACTTGGGGACACGGCCCCTGCAACCGGGTCGTGTCATCCTACCATCCACTGCTTGCGAGGAGGCAGATGGTGGCCATGAACTCCAGCCTGGATCTTTGGTCCGAACCTAGACAGAAATGTTTGGTCATCTCTATCTATGAGGAAGTAGTAAGTTGCTCAGATACTGTCACCAACAAAACACAAACAATGTGTATTTCCATATACATATATGTTTTTTAGTATATACATACCACTAATCACTATATACTATATAATATTCACTTTCAGTTTGATACATGAATAGTCATAGATATATAATTCTTCTGTGGATGAAAGACCCCTGCACCCTTGGCTGTACACATCACATGGCTTTCGGATGGTTGGCTGTGATATGCTGTAACACATATAAATATGCACATATATCCACAGTAATCCAGCTTACAACTGGGGAGTACCACTCTGCATACATGTCTTCAACCTGCGCTTCGCCTTGTTCTCCTAGGAATCTCCAACTTGCAAAACGCACCGGAGCTCAATGGCCAGTTTGGCACCTGCCTGAGTTCGGTCTCCAGCGGTCGCTGGGCTGTGGCCACCCAGGCACGGATGCTGCTGGTGAGGATTTGAAGCGGTGCAGCAATGGTTCTTCTAGCGCCTAGTGATGATTGGTGATGGTTATTTCAGGGGTCGATGGTGGTTGATGATGGTTGTTCTGTAGCTTCATGCAGGGTGTCGTTGACTGTAATCGGCGCAATCTAGGCTATTGTATACCTTTGATGGTCAAAATTGTGATATGGGGGGTATACCATTTTTATAGGGCTAATACTTTATGTAGATAGCTCCATGATCTCACTGGTTCTACGAGTGCTATCAGCTGTTATTCGACCAGCAATGATTGTTACCATTTGGTCAGTTGTAGAACACAGCAATGATACGGCTACAAAACCAAGGCAAACCAAACCGACACTGTCAATCAACTACCCTACAATGTAAGTTGTTGGGAGAGAAACAGTCATGAAGATGATCACTATCACAAAATGTGGAGAATTATGATGTTTTGGTTGGAGAATTTAGCTGGTTTTGGCGATGTGCAATGCATCCGAATGGCCACTTTTAAGATTCTTGAATGGTTCTTTCAGCCAGGCTGCTTGATTTCTGACTTGCCATTCCGGTATATACATACACACATATGTATATATATAATTATATATATATATTATATCGATCTAAATCAGTACATAGTTAACCTACTATACCTATTGCATGTCACGTCTTCATTCGATGCCAGGACGGGGACAAATCGTTGAAACCTGAAAACTTGGAAGTCGTGAGCAGCGGCGAGCAGCTCTTTGCGTCTCGTCGCGAGCTGGAAGGAACTGCCTGAAGCCTTGGTGAGGACTAGCAACAGCGTGCAACAGCCACATGGTTGATCTTGTGGAGCAAGGCACAACAAGCAAGAAGCATGTTGTTAAAGCATGCTTAACGCTTGATAAAGGTTGCTCATGGTTCATGTCACGGGTTCAGGATGGCTAAAAATGTGGTTGATCCTGATTATTTGGTAGGAATTGAAGCCAACAGCCACAGCTGAAGTGATTGTAAGAAGCACAACTGCCATGGTGGGTGCTTCATGATCTGCAAATATTCGCAAGATATCCAGTACGTCCCAGCTGTGCAACCGCGAACCCCGGACTCCAAGTGCAAACGATTGATGATCAACTTCTTTCATTGACCCACTAATTGTAGATCGTGAACAAACACGTCTATGGTCAACCATCACCCAACTTTCTGCTTTTGCTGCTTCGGATTGATGCCTTCTATTTGGGCTTTACCATATTTTACCAGCATGTTTAGGATGTCACCAACTGTGGCGTCGACCAACATCTCTAAGGCTGCAGTGGCTCCTGCCTTCTACGATCTTCCGAAAGCTGAAGTCAAAGCGCAACTTGGTCTACGATAGACTTGCGCAATCATTGTGAGCTAAGCATTGATTAGCTAGGCATAAACTTGTTCACGGCAAGAGGTGGCATTGAGACCATGATCTTTTGCGATGATTCAATCGCGCATGAAAATGCAAGAAGTATGCAAGAGGCACTTGGAGGTAATGACCATCGATACGGTTCAATGGTCTATAAAAAACAACCCAATAGATATAAGTGTTTGTACAAATGATCTTTCTCTTTCTATTCATATTAATTCATTTAAATGTATGTATCTATGTATGTATGTATGTATGCATGCATGTATGTATGCATGTATGCATGCATGTATGTATGCATGCATGCATGTATGTATGCATGTATGCATGCATGTATGTATGCATGCATGCATGTATGTATGCATGTATGCATGCATGTATGTATGTATGCATGCATGCATGCATATTCATAACATGGAAATAGATAGAAAAATATTTTTGTATATACAGTGTATATATATATATTAATATATTCTGTACATATATATTTGCATACATAGGCATGTATATATTTAACAATCAATATTCATATCTATATATATATAAATATATATATATATATATATATTTCAATTTATACATATATTTATATTTACATATGTGTGTCAGGGACATGCCCACGATAAAGAGGCCGGTGTCCTGTGGCGCTGTCCGTGCAAAAATAGTGCAGACGTCCTTTTTCGACAAACCCACATGCGCTTCGGCTACGCTGCTATACATACACACCCAGCGGTGGGAACCCCAGCAGCCATCCAGAGCTATGATTTTCTGAATAAGAGAACCAACTGGGGATTTGTACATATGTATAGTATCTTTCAGTAAAAAACAAGATGAAGCCCACGAACCCGAATGCTCTCACGTAAATTTACGAAACAGATTATTGATTGAACAATGATGTCAGAAGCAGTGTCAGCAGTTCTTTTTCGCGATGCGATTCGCTTACATGCCGCAACTCTTGGTCGGATTCTCTTGGTAAGAAACTCTTGGTGAGACACTCTTGGCGAGATACTCTCTGTGAGACACTCTTTGCAAGACACTCTTGGTGAGACGCTCTTGGGAAGACACTCTCGGTGAGACAGTCTTTGTAAGCCACTCTTGGCGAGACCCTCTTGGGGGGACACTCTTGGTGAGACGCTCTTGGGAAGACACTCTCGGTGAGACAGTCTTTGTAAGCCACTCTTGGCGAGACCCTCTTGGGGGGACACTCTTGGTGAGACGCTCTTGGGAAGACACTCTCGGTGAGACAGTCTTTGTAAGCCACTCTTGGCGAGACCCTCTTGGGGGGACACTCTTGGTGAGACGCTCTTGGGAAGACACTCTCGGTGAGACAGTCTTTGTAAGCCACTCTTGGCGAGACCCTCTTGGGGGGACACTCTTGGTGAGACGCTCTTGGGAAGACACTCTCGGTGAGACAGTCTTTGTAAGCCACTCTTGGCGAGACCCTCTTGGGGGGACACTCTTGGTGAGACGCTCTTGGGAAGACACTCTCGGTGAGACAGTCTTTGTAAGCCACTCTTGGCGAGACCCTCTTGGGGGGACACTCTTGGTGAGACGCTCTTGGGAAGACACTCTCGGTGAGACAGTCTTTGTAAGCCACTCTTGGCGAGACCCTCTTGGGGGGACACTCTTGGTGAGACGCTCTTGGGAAGACACTCTCGGTGAGACAGTCTTTGTAAGCCACTCTTGGCGAGACCCTCTTGGGGGGACACTCTTGGTGAGACGCTCTTGGGAAGACACTCTCGGTGAGACAGTCTTTGTAAGCCACTCTTGGCGAGACCCTCTTGGGGGGACACTCTTGGTGAGACGCTCTTGGGAAGACACTCTCGGTGAGACAGTCTTTGTAAGCCACTCTTGGCGAGACCCTCTTGGGGGGACACTCTTGGTGAGACGCTCTTGGGAAGACACTCTCGGTGAGACAGTCTTTGTAAGCCACTCTTGGCGAGACCCTCTTGGGGGGACACTCTTGGTGAGACGCTCTTGGGAAGACACTCTCGGTGAGACAGTCTTTGTAAGCCACTCTTGGCGAGACCCTCTTGGGGGGACACTCTTGGTGAGACGCTCTTGGGAAGACACTCTCGGTGAGACAGTCTTTGTAAGCCACTCTTGGCGAGACCCTCTTGGGGGGACACTCTTGGTGAGACGCTCTTGGGAAGACACTCTCGGTGAGACAGTCTTTGTAAGCCACTCTTGGCGAGACCCTCTTGGGGGGACACTCTTGGTGAGACGCTCTTGGGAAGACACTCTCGGTGAGACAGTCTTTGTAAGCCACTCTTGGCGAGACCCTCTTGGGGGGACACTCTTGGTGAGACGCTCTTGGGAAGACACTCTCGGTGAGACAGTCTTTGTAAGCCACTCTTGGCGAGACCCTCTTGGGGGGACACTCTTGGTGAGACGCTCTTGGGAAGACACTCTCGGTGAGACAGTCTTTGTAAGCCACTCTTGGCGAGACCCTCTTGGGGGGACACTCTTGGTGAGACGCTCTTGGGAAGACACTCTCGGTGAGACAGTCTTTGTAAGCCACTCTTGGCGAGACCCTCTTGGGGGGACACTCTTGGTGAGACGCTCTTGGGAAGACACTCTCGGTGAGACAGTCTTTGTAAGACACTTTTGGCGAGACACTCCTGGTAAGACACTCTGAGTAAGATACTCTTGGTAAGAGGCTCACCAAGAACACTACACCACACCACAGAACACCACACCACACTACACCACACCACACCAACACACAGCAACTCGCCACACCACACCAACACACCACACCAACACACCAACCCACCACACCAACACACCAACACACCTCACCTCACCTTTCCTGACCTCACCTCCACAACACCACACCAACACACCAACACACCAACCCACCACACCACACCACACCACAGCACAGCACAGCACAGCACAGCACAGCACAGCACACCCCACCGCACCACACCACACCAC
>VSDK01014722.1:122101-166455 GCA_009767595.1 Symbiodinium kawagutii
GGACGGTTGCGGTCGTAAACGCAACGTCCAGCGAACACGTCCCCACCCCCAGACCCCCACTATGAAACGAGAACCCGTGCTACGCATTCGGGAACAAATTAATGTCGGTAGATATGTTATTCCAAATTTATATGTATACATATATCTATATATATATATATATATAGATAGATATGATACGCATATATTTCTACAGTTTGCTTCTGATTGATTCTGGTTCGTGTTGTTGAGCCGTTGCCGAGGAAATGGCTTGCCTGGCTTCGTCGCTGGAAAGGGCTGCAGTCCCGCGGCGACGTCAAGACAGTGGCGGAAGCGATGAAGAGGAGAAATCCCAAGTGCCCTGGTGAGCTTGGATAGGGTGAATTAGCTTGTGAATGGTTGATAGGAGGTGATAATTGTCAGCATATCCCCCGTATTTCACTTCTAAGTCTAAGTTGGTATATCCCTTATCATTGTTGGTTACTATCACCTATCATTTTTCATGATTGATAAAACATGATCATAACCACCAATTGGGGATATACTGTTTATATGTTGTGAATAAGTATGTGATATTACTGTGAGTTTTTTCTGGTTCTGAAACATGATTATTTTTCTCAACCATCAATAGGTTCAATGAATTGATGTGTGTGAGAGATTATGATCCATGATGATGACATTCTTCTTCTGCATCAGTAGCGGGGTCAATCATTTGATTAATCACAGGAATCAACAAGCGACGATGGACTAGACCATTGGTTGCACCTACAAGGTAGGGCCACCAACCGTTAGCTCAGTTGGTTTCTGCCTAGGGTATCTACCAATCATGGTGGATAAAGGCATGTTTGAATGGCTTACCAACCCATCACCAAGGGGCCCCACCTTGTGGCCTACCTTACGCCGGTTTCCTCAAGAAATCGCCGGGGTCATGGGGATCAACCAGGAGGGACCCCGTATAGGAATCTGGCTATTAGGCTATTGTGGGTCAATATAAATCAACCAAGCCAGCTAAATGAACATCCCAACAGCTCCACTAGTTTGGTTTGGACGTTCACCAGGGGAACACTGATGAACATAGACAGGACCTTATTGGACGAAAATAAAGACAGCTGACCCAATGTAATTGATGATGTAGATGTAACAAAGAAGTAATGGGTGGATGAGGACGAGGACGAGGACGAGGATGAGGATGATGATGATGATGATGATGATGATGATGATGATGATGATGATGATGATGATGATGATTCATGATAGACAATGGTTCAAACAAGGATAACACTAGGGGAACAAGATCATTACTTCAGATGGATACTTATGATAGGCCCATATGAACAGAAAACAGTGCAGCTGTTTCAAGGGGTGGTGATCTAGAGTTTTTACTGAAAAATGGCGATTTCTCAAAATAGGGGACCCCCATATGATCCTTTATACAGTATCAATCCTTTTCAGTATTTAATAAACCATCAACTTTAGGGGTTCCATACCTTGAGAAACACCCTTTAGATAACAAAAGCTGACAAATCCTTGTGGATGCCTTCACTGTAGCGGAGCTCGCCTCAAAATTTTCAATCAAAGTTGCCTCGCTGCAGAGGGGGAGTGGCCAAAAAACCGTTTCAATACAACGTTCACACCACATGCAAGGTGGGGACTCTAATTCTCGGAATCGTTCAACTGCTGCTGTGCCTAGCATAACTGGTGGTTACCCTAGTTATGAACCAACTTAGCTCAAGCTGGGGGCACCCACCTTGTGTAACGCCATGTGGTCCGTAGGTTCTATTCTCAACTGGCGTTCCGCAGGCATCACTCGCATGCATTCACTATGCAGGCAAGGTCACTAAAATCAACATGCCCATCATTGGAATCATTTCATTCTAATTCCACCAACCCACCAACTGAGGACCCTCAATGTCAGACATCAAAGTAGATTGTGTTGATACGTATGTATGTTGCCCGATCAGTATGCAATGCTTGCTGGTATGTGTGCTGTAGTGGAATTACGCTGTACGTTACGAGAGGTGCCTGGAGGTCGAATGAAGCTACCTGGGCTGGTAAACTTCAAGTTGGTAGCAATCTTCACCTGGACATCTAGGCTTTTGTAGTCGTAGATAATCAATCTATCCCACGTATTCCATGAATTATTGCATATTCCCCTACAGTTGGGTCATTCTGCAAGTAAATGTCGATAAATATAAATATAAATATAAATATAAATATAAATATAAATATAAATATATATATATATATGAATATACCATACATGAAATATTTGGGTAAGATAATCTTGTCATGAAGACGCGAGGGGGGGTGTCAATGCATGTTTCCTGGAGAATCGATGATTACTGCCAGCCCATGGTGGTCATGATAGTTCTTGGGTTGTCGACCTCATTTCCGGTCCTTTTCCTGCTACTCTCACCGGTTTTTGTTTCTTACTGATTGGCCGTTGGTTGGGAGCGGGCTAAGGAGGCGTGTGGGATACCCTTTGAGCGGGGGAGCTTTTAAATCGGTCCCGTAGCCACTTTGGGTCAAGTTGCCTCCATGTAGCAAGGACACTGTTCTCGAAGTTTCAAATGCAAAAATATCATTTCCTGATCGCTGGCATCCCGTTGTCCCCGCTACACAACTCCATTACGATTGGCCAGGAGCTTTGCTTACGTGGCCACAATGTTACAGTTTTCAGCTTTGCAGACAGAGGAAAGAAGAAAGTAGAGAAGTACTCTGCAAGATGCAAGCTAAGCTATGTGGATTTAGGTCCATTGCCTGTGAGCGAGGAGGAGGAAGAGGATATTTTTCTGAGAGCACTGTCGACCAATAGTACAAGGAAGCAGTTAACAACGGTGATGAATAACCTCATGCTCCCATACAACGATGCCTTAGCCAATGCTATGGACGCATATTTCAAAGGTTCTCCAGCGAAATTCGACTACGCTTTGCTGGGCTTGCCCTTTGGGCGAACTGGACTCTTGCTCCGAAAGCATCTCATAGACTTCGCTGTGAACATCCCGACGATACTGGCCCCTCCGATGGTTCCGTGGGCTGCTCCATATGTGCCGATCCCTTTCTACCATGTGAGTGTACACAACATGACGTTCCTGGACAGGGTGGTAGTGCTTGGCAGCAACATGCTTATGGACTTCTTCCGCGCATATGCTTCTTCCATCGGATTCAAATTCACCCTTGCTCCTGAGCTGGATTGGGATCTTTGGAATGGACGTCTTGTCTTCGTAAACACCATTCCTGGCATGGACATCACGCAGCCGTTGCCACCTTTGGTGCAATACACTGGGCCTGTTGTGGACGTGAAGAAGATGGAGCTCTTCACCGAAGATGTTGCGCAGTGGCTGGAAGAGGTGCCTCCAGACATGCCGGTGGTCTATGCCAGCTTTGGAACCGTCGTCAGGCTCACACCGGAACGGGCTAGAGCCATGCTGTCAAGTCTCACCTCTTCTGAGTACTACACGTTGTGGGCTTTGCCAAAACCACAGCAACAGGGCTTGCCAGGCAACATTCCTAGCAGTGTGAAGATTCATCACTGGGTGCCAACTGCAAGAGCACTGGCACATCCCAAAGTCAAGGCCTTTGTTTCTCATTGTGGAGGCAACTCAGCCACGGAGTCCATGGCTTTGGGAGTACCACTGGTAGGCTACCCTCAAGGCGGAGATCAGCCTGCTGTTTGTCAGCGAATTGTAGATGCTGGTGCTGGCATCTCAAGTCCTCCCGGTGGATGGGTGCAGTCTGCAGATGTGCTTCACGTTTTGAACACGGAGATCTACTCCCAGCGAGCGGCCGCCATGTCTCGGCTACTGGAGAAGTTCGGTGGTGTGTCACGAGCGGTGGATTTGTTGGAGCTTGCTGTGCACGGTGACTTGAAGCTGCTGGAGACCCCTCTGGAACGTAGCAGCACCTCACAGTTCCTTTTGCGAGGCTATGACCTGATCATCTACATGAACATCCTCATTCTCCTGTTCCTCTGTTGTTGCATGCAATGCTGCAGAAGACAAACTCCTGCGGCCAAGGAGGCCAAAGAGAAAGTTGTCTAAGTCTAAGAGGGTGTTTTCGACTTCACAGCTGAAGCGACCGAATGATATCCAAACATTCTGCAGATTGAACAAGGTCAATCTGTCCTGGAATGTGATGGGCGGGTTGTCCTTTTCGTCTCAAGTTGGCAAGGAGCTATCAGGGGCGGTGTAACCCAAATGGTAATAACTTGGATCGTGTTCAGGGTGAGTCTTGCGGATGTTTCTCTGCAGTTTATGAACCGCCTGGCTTCAGCGTTCATGTTGAGTCTATGTTATTCACGCAAGGTTGTGCATTGGTCGGTGATTGAACCATTCCTTGCTTGAGCACTATCTATGTTCGTTGTGTTTTTGTTGACAATGATTTTCTCGTTGTGAATTCGTTCTGTGGAAACTCTTCTTCAAGATGTTGTTGAGCCAATTTTCTTCACTTTCTTATCCGGCTGGCAATTTCAAACATGCGTTATTTTTCCAAATGTATTTCCAAAATGGTTTGTTGGTTGACAAGCATATTTTCATAGGTGGCTCAACCGCCAACCAGTTGTGGTTCATGTTGATGTGTTGCTCTTGTTTTGTTGCTTCCTTGCTGCTTCCCCAGTCCTGGATAGTCCAGGTACGTGCCACGTGAATGGATGCTGGTGGAGGCCGCGAATCAGTTCAAGGAGTCCTTGGATGGAATTCGTCAGCGATCTGAGAGCCATGATGGGCATGGTACTCACACACACATATATATATATGATATATAGTACCAGGATGGTTTTGAGTCATGGTGTTCCTTCTTTGGAGCGTGATAGCTGATACTCATTCGTGAGAATCCATGATGTGCTTTTCCTTTGCTCCGCGAATAGGTATCCACCATGGGGAGCAATCATAGTACACACAGTGCCTTTGTAAAATTGGTTCCAGCAAGTGATACCCACCAATGGCACCTATTGTATGGTATATTTGTGTGATGAAGCAAAATGATTGTTGAGTGATGGCCACTATGTTGAATGGTTGATATGGCTGTGCTTCAAAATTAGAAGAGAAAAGCCACAGCTACCATGATCATTCTGAGTGGGGAGCCGCAGCATTTTGGGGTTTGGGGTGCAGACACCTTTCAGCGAACAAATCGGTCTTTGAGAAACTGGAGATGAGATGATCTGAGACAAAGATCAACAAACTTCACGCAATGTACGTATATGATCGTATATGTCTTGCACCTCTAATATACATTAATATACTATGTATGATAAGCAACATCTCGGTATATATCTATATTATCTTTATATCTACATATATATGTATATTCATCAAAATAGTTTTTTTCTTATATAATATACTTTTTGTCTTTTTATTACGCGTTACATTCATGTCATGAAAAGCCAGCAGATGCAGCAACTGCGCCAGGCCTACGATGCGGCATCCAGGGGTGACTACAGCGTCACCCACAGCCTCTACCAGCTCTTCCGCAGGCGACGCAGTGGGGCGAAGGAGGTGGTGGACCCCGCAGGTTCTCGTCACCAAAACCTATGGGAATACTTCAATTAGTTCAGGAGCATGATGGAAATGATCATGAAACCTTATTTCATGCACAATGTCTCATGCTTTTTTGCAATGAAGGAAATTTTTGACCCTTTCCATGTTCGTTCTATTTCATTTTCACCGTCGCTCATGTGATGTTGGTTGATGAATTGATGTTGAGAAAAATCTGTAGTTTTCATACCCTTGTATTGATCACTGATGATGATTGCTAACTAAGATGTAAAATTCAAGGAGGAAACCAACCAGTTGGGCTATGTACTTAGGGGAAGTTCATTTCACCTGGCAGTGGCCAGGGAGTTGAGCCAGCGCCACCACCTGGCTACCTTTGCTGAGTCTGCTGATCCCCTTGAAAAATCACCTGTTGCCTCTCAGATGGTGGACATCCGGGATGCCTTGGTAAAGTTTCCAGGACGTCATTGGAGGATTGAAGTGACATATCGAAGAAGTGGACAACATAAGCAACGTTGGAACCATCAATAGGGCTAGGAATCTATTTTAATCGGAATCCAGATACGCGACTATGTTGGATTCACATAGGCTAAAATTGGATATCCATCCGTTCTACATGAACACCAGAAAATGGATTATGATTTATGGAGGTATAGATCAAAATCGTAGAACCAGGGACTCTTCATGTGTCTCTCTCAATCTCGAGGATTGCCTACAGAAGATTATCTTGGTCGATGACGTTTGATGACAGTAGTCCCTTTCCCATGATGGTAAACACCTACCAAGAAACATGATTTGGTGGTAGACCTATTCAAACCTGGGATTTCCATGTGGACGTCCGTGTTTAACGATATTCTGGGAAACAAACTTGGAAGAGGAGAAGCCACGACTTGAAGTCGGTTCCGCAAGTGACCTATATATCAAAAAATGCGGTTTTTTAGCTTCCAGACTGGTGAATATCTCATGGGTTTCAAGGTCGGTTGCCAGGCCCTACGAGGAACAGCCAGACTTCCACGAGAAGTTCTTCCGCTGCACACCGCCCAAGTACCGCGGCAAGGGCGGCGTGGAGATCATGACCTGATCCTCGTAGAGGCGAAGTGTGACGAGTTCGCCACCGCGAAGAAATCCAGATCTGAGCGATGCATCGGCACCCCGCATTTTTCACGGTCCCCAGCTATTTATAACGAAAGTGCAGGGGTTATTGACATTTAGAATCTAGATTTACAATTTTATTCATGTAAATAAATATACATGTATATATATATATGTTTTTTATTTATTTATTTTTCATTAATATACATCTACATTTACATAAAAATCAGAGGGCGCGACTGAACTCAAGAGCATTGGAATCGTATATTCAATACTTGTTAATGTTACCCAGGAATGTTTGTTGGTCCCCCGGAATGTTAGGGTTGAAGCTGTGAACAGACGCACGTGGTGAGTGTTGTTTTACGGGGCGAGGTGTTTGTCATCATGGTTGGAGGGCGCAAGGTGTATAGTGATGAGTGATGAGGATTCCCCGAACGCAAAATCTTTCAGGGTGCACGGAGTGGACCAAGATGCATTGTTTTTGACCTTTTATTCTCAGTAGGGTCCGCGCTGTCGGTGGTGGATTTTTGAACAGCACACTTCGCCTTTCTCGGTGATTTGCCTGTGCAGTTGTCAGCAGTCAGGCCGCTGTTCATGGTAGGAAGGTCATTCACATTGCTGACATTCACATTGTTGACCGCCAGGATGAACACATGTTTTTTTCAAAAAATGACGTACTCCCAAGTCACTGGTGGTTTCCCTGTTTATCATGGCGAGCTGAACTTGGATGGTTCGTAGGTACCACCATGGCTATGTACAAACCCATAGTGGGAGATCCGTGGTCACCACCAACCGCTTTGCCATCATCACTGTGTTGGTTAGTGGGAAAATCTATTGGAAACCGCTTTATTTGGTGGTTCCAACAAGGATTTCCTGTAGCTTTTCCCAACAAGATCCAGTGACATAAAGATTTGATGATTTACAATCCGATACTGGCTGTCTATAGACATATAGACATCCCTTTACATACTTTCTATTTCAACTTACTGCGTTTCAAAGTCCTTGGCAAACAGTCGTAACTCTAATCACTTTGAATGTTGGAAAGCCGTGCAATTCAGCAATCAAATTTGCATGGCTGATAGACACGGTTTGGGACCACCGATTGCAGACCTGTATCGCAGTAAGATTTGTCAAGGACTGGTTGGCTGCCGGGAAGCTGCAAAACGGAAATTGGGGACATCAACTTGAGCTGAAACAATGCAGGGTTCTGTGCCGATATCTTTGGTGGACACCTATCGTGGCAGTTGCCGGGAATTAGGGGCTCTCAATTATACCTTCTGGTGATCCAACATATTAATGGAGTTGTCCAAATTATTGGTGGTTGCCCAGGGTTCCTCTACAAGACGATATGATTTTCTAGGATTTTCCCTTGGTTTCCCAGGTTGGATCCCTAGTTTATAAGTTTTTTGTTTGGGATGACCTGCACATGGCAAGATCACTTCTGCACATGGCGCCCCGCACGGATGACGTGACCGATGAGTCGGCCATGGAAATGGTGCGATCTGCGATCCATGTGGCCTCGAGAAATTGCTGATCACAGCTCCCCAGTGGGGACGGATGGCAAGATCAGCTTTTAAACAAGTGCTCTATTTAGTGGTTTGTCAAATAAGGCTACCCCCAAATCATCGAATTAATCTCAATCATTTGTGGCCATAAACCAAACATTTTTTGAGGCCCCCTGTTTTGAGAAACCCCCATTAATTTTGCTTCATGATGAATGCAAAGGCCCATGTTGAAAAAGATTGAACAGAAAGAGACATAATGCTTGGCAGCAAAAACCCCCCTTCAAAGGTTGGTAAACTTCAGCATAGTTTTTAGTTGACTAATGCGTTCCCAACCTTTCCCAAATCGATACATCAAGTCGAATGTGTCGCGCTTCCTGTTGGCCATGATTGCTGGTGATTCCTGGGTTCCCTTCAATTCAAGCCATTAAAACATGTTAAGGCAAGGGACCCAACCAGCATAGATTTGGCGCTAGAGCCGCTAGAGGAGTTAGTTTTTAACTTGAGCCTTGTCCAAGTTACCACTTCTGGGTGGTGTGAACCCTCAAGGGCTGCTGATCAGTGCCGCCGATTCCACCTACTGCATGTCATTCCCATTGACCTTCGATCACACAGTGTCTCCATGGCTACTGTCCCAAATCTCAGCAGATTTCTCGTTGGCATTCGCTAATGTTGCCTGGTAGCAGTAGCTGTGGGCCACAGCAGTGCATCTCAGCAGTCGTTTGCTCGCTGCACAGAGTTCTTGGTTGATGGATCATCCAGGAGGGTATACTGCCTCACAAATACCTCTATCTTGAGGAGGGTTTTCCTACAAGTGTTTGACACTGCGGGTGTGAAAATTTCCCAAGCAGCCAAGGATATCTCATTTAATTGTTAACAGTGCCTCCCGACAATCGGCCACCTCTAAAGCTAATCGACGCCCCATGGGAATGAATCCTCTTTGATTTTGGGGAGGAGCAAACTTGTGATTTTTGCCCAAAGCTGACATATGAAATCTTTGAGCAGTGACAGGTCGCCCTTTGTAATAAGCGTCGAACTATGGACTTGCACCAGCACCATCAACCCATTTGTCGATGGTGGGCCAGTGATTTACAACCCCACTTGTGTAGTATGCTTGGTACAGGTCAATCCGATGGAAATGGTTCATCATTAACCATTGGTTCATCACTAAGCGCTGATGTAATCATCGATCATGGGTCAAACCATGGATTGATGACGGACTATCCAAGGGTTAGCCATGGGTTAAGCACGGATAAGCCGTGGGTTAACAAATGCCAAAAACGATTTCAGTTTTGACCAACCGACATTTGATCCTGCGCAGCCCCTCAGCTCCTGCTGTGGAGAAGAAATTGCCGCCACTTCATCGCTGGGAACAAGCGATCCGCTGCGGGCCGACCGCTGCCCAAGACCCGAGGAGATCTGCGCTGTTTTTGCGCGCGAAAAAAGGTGGCGCCATTCCGCGAGGCCATGAGAAGTCCATGAAATGATCCATGGTCTGGACAGAGCAGGGCAGTTTCCCCGCTTGGGTCGCGGTATGTCATGGTGTTTGAGTGGCATGTGGGAATAGCATCATTTACGGAAGGACCATTCTCCTTGCAGTTCAGAAGTCCGTTCGGGCCTTTGGAAAAACCTCAGTTTGAAATATGATTGCATCATGTGACAATTTCGCCCCTTAGCTGTGGTTCCTTCAGCCATGGTGCGTTAGATCAACACGTTACTCGTACCTCATTTCTTGGTTTACAATGCCCACTCTTGAAACTTTGCAAACGAGATAGTATTGGATTCTACCTAACATACAGACTTGACCGCCTTCATTGATTTTCATTGCGTGAACGCACTAGGGCCACCGGCCTCCCATGTTACTTAAACTTCCTGGGGGTCAGATCAAGGGAGGCTCAGATACACATTCAATAGCATATAAGCTTTTGGTTGCTACGCCATGCTACGCCTCCAGCATCCTCTAGCCCTTTCGCGAAATCCTCCACTTGTTGGGATACTCGCCCACACATCAGGGTAGGGTCGCCTTGGTTTTGAGCCACCCTTATTTTGGTGGCTTTTAGGCTTTGAGGTTGCCTGCTGAGTTTTGGCTGTGCCCCACCCAGGAATGAAAATCATAATGATACTGACGGATAACTCGATAGTTAACTATTGTTAATGTCCCAATGTGTTATGATATCTCTGGAGACATTTACTTTTGGCCGCATTCGACTGTCGACAAGAACCATTCGTTACTCTACCTTATAAGTTGTATCTTGCCTAGTCACGATCTTCACAGTTAAAAACCGCTCCAGATTGATGATTCTGGTGCTATTCGTAGGGAACAAGCAACATTGCATGATTGGCTTGGATTTCCCCAACCGAGGGTTGCGGGGTCGCCAGGTTCAGACATGCATGAGGTGCAAGCTGCCTGAGTTGGTGATCAATGGGGATGGTTTACGGATGTTCAAAACTGATGATGGTTTTTCGATGGTGAACGGATGTGAATGGATGATTGACATGGGTTAGTGATGGCTAACCAGGGTTGATCATGGTTAAGGGATGATTGACACGCATGATTGACATTTGTTGGTCATGGTTACCAAGAGTTGATCACGGACAGTTTTGGTCAATGACTATCGATGCCAGTCTGGTACTGATAGAGATAGAGTGAGAGATGGTGAGAGCAAAACAACAGCACACTATGGATGGGACACCATGGATGAGACGTAACCTTGATAGATGTGTCGATACCAAATGTCATCAATAAATACGAACTTTACATCCCAACGGATGGGTCCCTGTTCTTTTCATTCGGTCAGTGATGAATGTCACAGTGTTTCATTACGGATTCATTCTCAAATTGACAAACCCAGAGTGCTAAAGCTGCAAATTGAGCTGGAACGGTTTGTCATTTGTTTGATTTGTTTGCAAGTAGCCAACTCATTGCTGATGTTTCGTTTATCGTTGATCACGTGGGTGTGTCCGTGAAGGCAACGCCCAAGTGCCATGCAAGACAATATGGTTTCCTTTCATGAGCCAACCAGACCAGATGTTCAAAAAAAAAAAGGTTGTACATGCCCTACCTATGCACTGTATTCCATGCGCGCGACGCAAAACACAAGTTCTCTCATGGAAAAAGTAGCCCAGATATTGATAATACAGTAATAAAGTTATTTCTTGAATCAGCTTTTAAGTGTCTTTCGTTGGTGGGCCATCAGTCAGCAATGTTAGCAATCATAATAAACTAAGCGTTTTGAACCACTGCCATTCCCCATCACTTGCTAGCCCCACCAGCTACTGCTCTGGACAATCATCAAGTAATGCCATGGTCGTCCCAGCTATTGTTCCACCCAGCTATTGCCAACGTGATTCCACCACGTCACAGAAACCTTCTGCCGCCTTGCGCCGTCAGCTTATCGTGTTTCCAGGCGTTACGAGACGTGACGGAGAACATTCGTAAGGACCACCTTCTTGGCATCACCAAGCCATTGCTATGTCGCAGCTGTGGGGATGAATGGGCAAAGGTGTGGGTATGGCAGCGTCAAATGTGATCAACCCCAACACTTGGTACGAAAAATATTCTTAGTATTTCATGAGATGTTTAAAACCGTATGCATGTTTATAGGCCATGGGCATTCATATATTTGTATACATTACACATTCATGATACAGAACAATGTAACCAATATGCTCACTACGTGATGGTGATGATGATGATGATGATGATGATGATGATGATGATGATGATGATGATGCCAAAAAAATTACATTCAAAACATGAATAGCGACCATGAATTATTACTCTAGAGAGGGTACTATTCCCTGCTGATTGAATGGTGCTTTGCCACCCTCATCGCCATAACTGTGTGAACATTTCATTGTTGTTTCATATTGACGTCGGACATACGGTACAACGCCGGGCTCGAGTCTGTCAACTGAAGAATGGCCCAAAGTGGGTAGGTATGGTTCAGCTTTGGGCAAGGAACTATGGTTAAATAACTATTGGTTACCGTAAACACCTATGGATGAATGATACAGGAAACCTCTGGGTAAATTCAATGTAAAACTGGATACGGTAGTTATTTGGTGTTAGTTGCCAAAGCTATATTTCATGGAGTCAAACTCATAAGTGATTTCATTGGTTCCGTAACCAATGAACTGGTTCAGCAAAAAACGAGGGTAAATCTTTGCCATGGTAAAGTGCTGATTCAAAAAAGGTTCGAAGTTTCGCCCGAAGGACCTGCACCATGAGCTGCAAAGTCAATTGGATCTCGTGGAGCAGCGGCTGCGCAGCTACTGCCAGGGACCTCAAGCGTTACGAAGCACGCCGTGGGGTCGGGAGTGGGGGTTCGGTTCGTCGGAGCGGGTCGATAAGGATTGATTTGATGATATAGTCCACAGCGGTTGCTGGTGCTGAATATGATGGTTGATGTGGTAGTTGCTAAGATGCTATGATGGTTGCTACGGCGGTGGATGATGTATGATGGTTACTGTAAGGGACAGCTAGTTGATGGGGGTTAAGAAGGGTGGTCCAAATGATGTTTTATGATAGTTTGATGTGGAGAATGACCTGTTTGTCTTATGGCTCTTGTAGGTTCATAGTGGTCAGTGAACAATTACTCAATAAATTAGCTACGTTCACTTTCATGGTTGTTGATGTCAGTCGATTGGGGGGCAATTGTTTTTGATGTTTTGTTTGTTTTCTAGGATTGCTTTGGCTTTTGCATTCTGGCTACTGGTTTTTTGTTTTTTCATCACCTTTTCAATTGTGGTTTGCATTGCTTGATCTTTTTGGCTTTTGGCTTGTGTGTTTTTGGCCCTCGGCTTTTTGGATTTCCTGCTTTGGCTTTGCAACATGTTTTGTTCTCATCTTACCAGCCTAAACCTTGAAACCATAAGCCTAACAACAGAAAAAGCACAACGCTGGAGCATATATAAACCCGAAAACAAAAACCCCCAAAAAATGAATATATAATCCAAAAACCATAAAACTTAAGAGCAGAAAACACAAGGCCAAAAACCCATCGACTCTAAAACCCTAAGACCGTAAATGAACCTGAGAGCATAAATGTAGAGACCCTGAAAGCACAAGAAAATCAAATTTTAAAAACCAAACCCTGAAATCATACACCCTGAAATCCTCAAACCATAAACCCGAAAGCCATCAACCCAAAAAAAACTGAAACCCTAAAGCAACAGACCCTAAAACCCTAAAGCCATCAATCCTAAAGCCATTAAGCTTGAAATCCTTTAAAAGGATAAACAGACCCTAAAGTCATTGAACCATACACCCTAAAACTCTGGGAACGTCAATCCTAAAACCATGAACCCGTAAATCAGCCGCTTACACACCAACCTAAAGCAAAAATACATAGACCCCAATACCCTAAACCATAAACCCTAAAACGAAAAAAAAAAAAACATGACCCTAAAACCATGAGCCTAAAACCATAAAACCCCAACCCTCAAACCATAAGCCTTAAAGGACAAACCTGATTAAAACATATAAATATACACATATACATCACCTCAAAACTAAGAACTTGCGCCCTCAAACCATTTACCTCAAAACCCTGAACCCATAACCCCTGAACTATAGGCCGAACACGTACAACCATAAATCCTAAAACCCTAAACCTAAAAGAATAAACCGATCAACCCTAAAAGCATATAAAAGATAGATTGAAAAAACTAGAACAAACCCTAAAATCCTCGAACCATTAGCCCTTCAACCATCAACCCAACAAAATCATAAACCCTTAAAACCATGGACCCTGAACCATAGACTCTAAAGGCCAAAACCCTAAAACCATCAACCCTCAAACTATACATCCTAAAACCCTCAAACCTCCAGCGGTGAAGCACGACACCCTAAAACCGTCAAACCATCAACCCTAAACCATAAACCTAAAGATATAGTGCAACCTAAACCCTACAACCATAAACCTCAAAATATCAACCTAATCCCTAAAACCATAGACCCCAAAACAACAAACCCTAAAACCAAAATCAATCTACAAACAGAGGACAAGTCCTGGCTCCAAATACAAAACCAAGCAAAATCAAGGATTTCAGCTCCAGATTGCGAGAAGTAGCAAAGGAAGCAAAATGCAGACAGAAAACAACAAAGTGACAGAAGAAAAAATCACACCTGTTGATCGCTCTATACTTTTGACAATGCTGAAAGGTTAGTTCTTGGTCGAACACTATCGACCCTTATCAACATTTTGTGGTTGCTTTATAGGGAGGAAATAAGCACAGTGATGGCGGTTAATAAGTATTGGTTTGAGACCCTTCAGAATGTGTCATATAATGGTGTTTGAGAAGCACGGCAATTCTTACCTCAATGATGAGTGAGTTCATCCTTTGTTGAAAAACAGTTGCTCAACACTGGTAGAGCCTGGTTGAACTGGAACGTAGCAACGGGGGTTAATGCCAGATACAAAATTTGGTTTTTGAACCACCAAGAGTTGTTTAACCAACGTTCTTCACCAGTCCTGGACACTACTCACCCATAACCACTGAGAGTTGAAAGTCGATGTACAACGAGAGAGAGAGAGAGAGATGCATGTAGTACATTCACATATGTTAGTGTTACATATAATTACACATATCAACAAAGCAGGCATTTCCTGAGAAATATGGCGAATTGACCCAACAAAACCGGTTGCATCACCCCAGCCAGTCGTTGTTCACCTGTGACCACCTGGGCTCTCCATAGTCATGGTACCCCCAGTGGCTACGTCTGGATCACCACGGCTTGTGGTTCTGAGGTCCACCCTGGGGCTACTCCCTCAGGGCGTTGGTTGAAGACGATAACAGTATTGATCAGTGGCAATATGTACCTTGACCATCCTTGACCCTTGATTTTTGGGACTAATACCCATTAGTTGGAGGGGTTGCCAAAGTTTATGGATTATGGGGTATTTGAGGGTCAAAGTATGCAGTATAGGTGATACATGTTGCTCATGGCCGCTCAGTGTTTTGCTTGCATAGTTTCTCATCGATTTACCTCCCGTGACATGCCCTTCAAATCAATTTTGCACATATGAATATACTAGGATCCTTGCGGTGACTTGTGGACGTCTAAACCGGCACATTATTTTCAGGCCTCCTTCCATTCGCATTGTTGTGGTAGTAACTTGTCTTCTCATTGTTCATCTGTCCCTTTGTGTAAGAACTTTCCTGGGGAATCTCTACATTCATTGTACCCATTGGATGTCCTGTACGAGTTCGTTATGGGATGCTGACTGATCCTCAAGCATTCTCCTTACGATCAGTGATAGTCGTATGCTTCATGCTACTAAATGAATCTAAATGATGCGTATTGATGCCGAATGATGATTTCGTGATGATGGATATGATGGTTAATCAGATGGTTACTCCGTTCCCATCCGTTCCCATCCGTTCCCATCACCCAACACGACAGATATGACAGTTCAGCGCGCTGCCCACGTGGGCGGCCGTGGCTTCCAGATTCACAACTGAGGCGAGCAGCAAATTGCGGCTCTGCGCGAGGCGCGGAAGTGAACGCCCTGCCGTTGCCGTTGTGGAATGACCTTAGTGGTCCATAGGGGTTGATTATGGAGGAGCTGGTTGGTTCATGCTGGTTCCGGTCAGTGGTTAGTCATCGTGTTTATTGGGTCCAAGAAGTTCATGAAAACAACAAGGTGATGTTGCTGAAGATAAAACTTTCTGACAATTGCCAATATCAGTGCTTAGTAATGACTACCAATGGTTTGGCATGACTAATGGTGTGTGTTATGGTTGACACTCGTGAATAGTGGTCAACAAGGGTAAATGCCGGTTAGTCATGATTAATCATTTCATGGTTGACGATCAACGGTTGTGACCATAGGCGTTAACGATTAAGCATCCAACCATTCAATGATTAATCATTTATATATAATGGTTTTTATGGCTACAGTAATCGCTCATATGAGTTTGTAACGTTGATCATGGTTGGTACTGGTATCACCATGCTTAACGATGGTGTGACCACTGAGGCGTGGTTTACAAGGCGGGATTCCCCGCCGTTGTAAGTTGATCAATAAGCCATTCAGCAAGCTGGCGATTAGTGTCTAATGCTGGTTATGTTAGAGAAATGCTTGTTATTTGGAGAACCTCTGGTTATTTGGGGTTATTGAGAAATGCTGGTTATATGGAGGTGTCTCCAAATGGAGAAACCCCAACATTGACTTGTTTATTACTTATTACTATATATGATTCATCTTGGATGATTGAATGGTCCCCTATTTTCAGAAACCACCATATCTACCACTTGCAATTGCATTACCCTACTGAACCGACCTAAGTTAAAGGGGGCCCACATTGTATAGGTCATTAAACATCCGGATGCAGTACCAGCTTGACTCTGCTTGGCGGATCCTTACAAGCCAAAGCACGCAAAAGGTATTTGCAAGCCCTCAATTGGCTGGAAGTGCAGGGTGAACTAACTTTAAAGTGAAAAACTCAGCACTTTTAGCTATTTACCTACGAAGTCTTAGCTTCCAGGTTGGTTTGCCAGAGGGTGCCTAAGACTGAAAGCAATGCTGGGGTCACCGGCAGCCATGTTTGCTTCATGTTCAAAAAAATCTCTACCAATTTGTGAAAAGACAGACAGCTGACTTTAGCAATCGTTGTGAATGAGAGTCGTGATGCAAGGGATCAATAACCGGGAACAGATGGTAAGGAGAGGTTCCCAATGAGTGGTCGGACCTCACGACAGAGCTGGGGTACCCCAAGTCTGTTTTTGGATTGGGTTAGATAGCATAGTGAGATGGCCGTTTTTTTAAAGCTAACAATGACAAACCAACCAAGCAACTAACCCACCATGCTTATCCAACAGTTGGTGTGCTAGAAGGTTCCGATTAACCCCTGGAGGATGTTTATGCACATTGACAATCAATCAACAAGGTCAAAATCATTTATCGTGATGATTATCGTCACGACAACGGCCAGTCAATTTGTTGTTTGAAGGTTTTTTTCCCCACACAGGCTTACCTATTTCGGGTTCTTAATTACTCCTTTGCAAGGGGTGCATGCTTGGGCCGCATGATTTTGCTTCTGTCTCCAGGCTTGCATTCCTGTTTGTCTCCCACTTGCTGATGGCCCAGACTTGTCCCCTCTTTTCTCCCATTCGTCTCTAACTTGTCTCCGCTTTGTGACTTACTGATGCCTTGGGCCACATGATGCCAGACTTGTCTCTCATTTATTTCCCACTTGTCTCCCACTTGTCTCCCACTTGCTGATGCTTTGGGCCATATGATGCCCTTGTCTTGTCTCGCATTTGTCTCGCATGTGTTTCCTATTTGTCTCCCACTTGTCTTTCACTCATCTCTGATGCCAGAATTGTCTCGCATTTGTTTCCCATTTGTTCCCCGTTTGTCTCCGATTTGCCCCTGCTTGCTGAGGCCCTGGGCCGCATGATGCCAGACTTGTCTCTCATCTGTCTCCCACTTGTCCCCCCACTTGTCTAGTCCTATTCTGCTTTGATCTGAATTGTTTTTTGTTTGCTTGCATCCACTGAGTGGTTTATCGACTACCCTGAACAGAAAATGTCGTCACCCCTGTAGTGTAAGTCACAGTCTTCGACCGCGCGCAGGGGCCTGCTCACAATAGCCACCATGATGGCGTTTGGTTTCCAACTTGGCGTTTCAACAACTTCTTTGGGTTCTTCGCCACGGTCCATGTTTCCATCCTTCAAATCCAATATACAAATTGCTTTATGTCAGTTCCAAACTTGCAACACCGCCTTGTAAAAGTTGATTTTTGGTAGTGCGATGCCATTCAGGGGGCGTCAAAATTGTCTTATGAAGCTTGAATGGGTCAAGGGTGAACGGAACCAAATGATCTCAATCATCAGCTGGATTATGGAGTTGCATGACTGAGGGTTTGATATTGGTTGCAACCACCGAGCCCCGATGAATGTTTGAGCCGGTTGGGGCTGCCATCTTCGCCATTTTCCACCCTGAAGAGAGCGGTCGAATTGCCCACGAAGCTGGCTTGATCATGGCTCGAGACTCTGCTAGAAAGGTGTAGCAACACTCTAGCAATTGAACGGGTTCATAGCTGGTTTGTTATTTGATCGACATTTTTTATGTTCTTCAATGACTTAAGGATTTCTTGACTGACTTGCTCATATCTTTCAAAGAGGTCCGGTTGAACGACCAACCAGTGGTTGGTTATCATTGGTCATCATCCCTTGTAAAAACTATTACCAACAATTATCAACCACCATTTACAGCCATTAAGCTGGAGTTAACCACCAGACAAGATATCGAGAGCTGTTGACTTCGTGGCCATGCAAGTTGTGCGTGAGCAGTTCGCCTTGGCAAAGGCCCATGGCCTGTTTCGCGCCGCATCTGCCGTGGACGTCACTTCGATCATGGCCTGGGAAATGCTTCCAGGCTGCGCACGGCGCACCCTTCCCCGGCCTTCCTGCGGTTCCTTCGATGCGTTGCAGCAAGTCTCCGAGGTGGCAGCAGCTTTTCCGGGGAGAAGAGAGAAAGGGTCTGACAACGTGAGAAGGACTTGACAATTCATTTCACGTTTTGTTAATGATGATTTATATTTGTAGTTATGAACAATGGTTAGTTGAATCCACCAACCCAGATGAAACTGTGGAGGGGATAAGGTATTTTTGGAAAGCGAAGACGTGTCAGACGCCAGTGATGGGGATGCATCGGCAACCTATGTAGGATCGTCTTGGTCCTTTGTAGCTCAATGAATCGAACAGTTCAAATTTCATGGATCATGTTAGAGAGCGTGACCTCTGTGAAACAACAGCAACGTTGGGTTTGGGACATACCTCAGGTGGACTGTTTCATCAGTCACTCTTTGAAGTGCCCGTGGTGGTTGAAACTTCTTTCTGTTTGCCACTACCTTAACTGGAACGTGGCAGTCTTTTCATCCATGGGCGTTTGCCCTTTGGCCGCTTGCACTTTGGTTTTGCACGCTGGCAGCTTCAGTGCAGCTGCTCGTCAACCAGGACTTTTGGATGGTTGCCTCTACGCATGTGTTTTGCTGGTTTTCTTGCTGGCATATTTGGCCGGACATCTTTGCTCCAAGAGGTCTTTCTGGTTCGACCGCTTGTGCATCGACCAAGAGAACTTGCTGCTCAAATGTCGGTCACTTCAAGCTATTCCAGCAATTGTGGCCCATTCTAACCGAATGATTGTCCTGTGGGATGAAACTTTGGCAATGTGTTTTGAATTTGTGCTGTGATCTTTTGGTATTTTCCTGAAAAACATGGTGCAAGTGTTGAGTTCTTAATAGTTCTTATAACTAGCTAACCCCCCCTTCTATTCTGACTCAAGCTGTTTGACGGGGAGAGCACGTTAAGTTCAAGTGGCATACATTAGTCCGGTCACCAGCCTGTATCCCTGTTGGAGGGAAATGCAAGGTTTTTGCAGATTTCAAGATGTAATGAATCATGTAGCAAACCATGTCGAGGATTATGTCAAGGATGAAGTGGTTCCAGTTGACCCTGAAAGGCACCGAGAAGTTACGTAAAAATCATGTAACAAATCTAAGGTTCCAGGTTGAACATGTATGGTGTCAGAGCACAAGGGCGTTTGAAAAACAAGGAACAAATCATATTCAATAGATATTGCATGGTTGGAAGACTTCCCACACACATTGAATTGCGAAATCACAGTTTGTGCTCCTGGATAATGCCATCGAAAAAACTCACATACACGTGTCACAGCTAGCCCCTTTTTTCTTCGTCGTTGAGGCCAGCTTGTTTCCAGACTGCATTCTGCCTCGCATGCCACATCCATCATCCATCGGTTGGAAACCGATAACATCAAATGGTTGGATTGAGCATATGCAGCATACAGCAGACTCCATGTTGTAGAATGTGTCTTTTTTTTTGTCTTGTTGAAACTGAAAATAGTATTTGAAAAAACAATATTCTAACATTAACTGATAAATAAATCATAAGTGAAAATGATTGATATTTTACACAAGAAGTAGTACTGCATGTTTTGAGTCAATGGAGCCATCAAACATGGGTGGAAAATAATTGGGAATATGATGTGCAGCATGCGATTTCCCCTTTGGTACACATTGGAACCTAGAAAAATCGCCTGGCAAATTTATGCGCTGGCCACCAGTTCCATTCGCCCAGGATCATTGTCCTGCTGTCACTGCTGCAGCTGCTACTGCTACTGCTTTCATCACTGCTGTCAATGACTGCTTCATCATCATCGACATCCGAATCAGAAATATTTGGTTCGATCCCTGCACAGGTCAGGTCACTCAGCAGCGGCCTCAAGATGAAAAGGCAGAAGGCAGTCAATAAGGTTTCTCAATTGACAGGGTAAAGTCTAAAAAATTGTTCCAAAGGACGTGTTTAACTGAGAAACTGAGAAACATGTGTACTGTTCAGAAGCAAGAGTGTCAACAAATAATTGAAACGAGGGAGCCAGAATAAAATATAACATCACAATAATGTCACAATACAATTGACAATACCAGTAGAGATGAGAGATGACTGGCACTTGGACACCTTTTGCAACCAGGAAGCTTGCCATCGTGGCCCAATGGAAGGAGTGTCAAGATGATCCCCAACACCACTGCTCCAGCGACTGATGTAGTCATGGCATTGCCTGCAAAGGATAGGCGGTGGCACAAAAATGCATGTTGAATGGTATGATGGTCAGTGAGTCAAAGGAAATTGAACAACATTGGAGCAATGTCACTGCACAAAAACAAGGACTGATCACTGTACCGTTCACATCGTATTTTTTGTTTGTTTCGGATGAGTTTGATATTGATTGATTGCGTATTTTGCAACTATTATACTATGACTCTGACTACAACATGTAACATGAATTGTTTCCATGGTCCATGTTTGATTGCTTCATATAATGTGGTATGTGGTATTATTATTGACTTAAATGACACAAAAAAACGCCAAGTATATAATCCATCAATGATGAATGATCGAATGACAACATATGTAATTTAATTTTAGTAAAATATTTTTATACAAGTTCAAAATATTGATACAGATACATTAATCATTCATCCATAAATACTTCACAAATAGATGAAATAAGTAAATGATAGTGACACTAACATTATTTGTTTAACATGTCATGTCATTTCATATAATTCAATAACATCAATAATTATAATAATAATAAATAATTAACTTAATAATATCAATGATTGAATCATTTTTAATAATAGATAATGATAATAATAATCAATGAATCAATATCATAATATCATAATGTCTTTGACATATAATGTATGTAATGTAATTGTCCGTCATCACTCCGTCAGCATCTCAGAAATCAAGTTCTCTTGAATGTGTACTCAAAATGTCCATCCTGGCCCGATTCCAATTCTACAGTGATGGGTGGCCTGCCAATCGGGTGTACAAGGCTGCGTCAGCTTCATCGAAGCTGTGGTCTTTTGGGTCGAAACCCTGGGCACATAGAATTGCCTCCCAGCAAACTGCATTGCAGGCAGGTGTCAGCTTACCAACCTTTGGCTATCAGCATGGCAAGGCAAGGTCACTTTCTGCCTCTGCGAGTGCAAGTTGGTGCCAAGCGGTGCCCTAAGCAACTACCCCAGCTGCTGGCACAGTGCAGCCTTCAAAAATCTTCTCCGCAAATCTATCTGACGCCACTGAAATGGCAAAGCTTAGTAGCCACAGTGCTGCCCCGGACCAATTTCACGAAGCTTTAAGCTATACTGTACTGCCAGGTTCATAGGGTGAATTCGCAATTTATAAATATTCATGATTCATAATTCATAATTTATAAAATGAAATAAATAAATAAATGCTATTTCGTTGAGTCCATAAGTCACGTGTCCATGGTTGATTTCATTCCTTGACCATTCCAAGCTTGTGAAAACAGTCACGATGACAGAAACATAATCAATGATAATATTATTTGATATAAAACAATTAATTCAATTAATCAATTTCATCATCATATTAATTGCAATTGGCAATTGTTTTGAATATTTTGTACTGGACTGTACTAGTTTAAAGAACATGTCAAACAGTAACCTTGTTGTCGCAATTGTATCCTGATACAATGAGATGATTGTATTCAAGTAATCTGTGTGTTTGTGACTCCGTGCATTGTCAGTAAGTGACATTGACATAGCTGATACACTGTGATTGTGACACTGTAGGATTCTGATTGTAAACATGTCAGTCGGCTAGTAGTATCAGTGTCAGTATAATACGGATACGGATACGGTACATTATGACAGCGTGTTCATTCGACTACATTGCATCAGCCAGCAGCATCGGTTTATAATGATGTTGTAATGATGTTTGTTACGAAGTAAGTAAGTATGTAAGTGAGTGTAAGAAGTAGGACAACTGCTGACAGCTTACAATGTTCGGAACTTGCTGTTATTCTCTCAAGTACGTTGTTTGTGTATTTTCAAAGTCCAATCACACTGATGGCCGCCAAGTTCAAAAGACAACGTCAGAGCGGATCAGACACTGGCTGCAAGTTGAACTCGAACATAGTCACTGAGTCATCACTTCTCTTTCTTCGCCTTCTTGACTTTGGAAGAATCGGATTTCTTCTCTTTGTGATCCTTGGCTTTCTTCTCCTGCTTCACTTTGACTTTGGCCTCCACGTCACTGGGTTTTGACAAAGGAGTCTTCTGGCTCACAGTCTTGACCTGAAGATCAAGTTTTTCCGGTAGATGGCCAAGTCCCATGTGGCTTCCAAAATTTTTCTTCACAAAGTTGTCAATCTTCTTCAGGTTTTGGGGACTCCCATCAATGAGGACCCAGTCTGAGAAGACAATGCAAGTCACATAGAGCGCTCCACGCTTGCAAAGATCTTCACCTTTTGAAGCCAACGTGTGACACTTGGCCAGCACCTCCTGGAGATCTGCATTCTTGGTCTGGGTCATTCTCTCAACCATATTCTTCAGCACCGCGTTTGCTTCTTGGAACTCTTGCTGGGACTGTCGGAATTCATTGATCTCACTCTTGACTTCTTTTTCAGTTTCTTCCTTGAAAATCCATTCGACTGGCTTCATGTCCCACCTCTCTGCGCAATCAGCAACCTGCCCGTACTTGTCGGTGAAGCGCTGAAGCTGGGGCAGCATGATCTCGTTCAAGGAGAGGATCGCTTTGTCAAAGGCTTTCAGGAAGCAACGTTTGAAGTCTTCGCAGGATTCTGCAGCAGGCGCCAGTGAGTCATTCTCCTTCAGCAGAACTTGGCACTCATTGGACATGCTGCATGCTGTCTCAAACTTGCTGAGGCCGCTGAGAAAGATCTGCAAATCTGACTCTGCACTCTCCACAACCAGCACTTCCTGCTTCCAATTGACCTCCAGGACGTTTGCAAGGGGCAGAAATTGTGGAGGAAGGACCTTTGAAGAATCCTTTCCTTTCAATCTGCCTGCCACCATGGCAAGGAACATCTTTGATTCAGCAGTTTGCTGCAAGCGCCTGAGCATTTCAACGACAATGTTGGCTGCATCACAGGCATGCTTTTCCACATCATCGTCGCTCTTCTCCTTCGGCAAATCGTCGCTCTTGTCCTTCGGCAAATCGTCGCTCTTGTCCTTCGGCAAATCGTCTGGAAATCGTTGCAGGCATGCTTTGACATAGTCCAAAATGGCACATGCCTTTTCCACATCGTCACTGCTCCCCACTTTCCAGACTTTGGTTCGAGTAACCCACTGGAGGATGAAATCGAAGGGCATCTTCAAGCAATCTTGATCATGCACGAAGGTCGCATAGATGTAGCCTCATGGTGACATTAGGGACTGGGGAAATGTATGCAAGTATGGTCTCAGGGCCATGAGTCTGAATATGTTTCTGTTTTGAATATGTATAATATTGGCCTGTATTGGTAATCGACCGCAAGGATTACAATTATGCACACTCCACTCCTGCTGTCATCAATTAAATTATTAAATTGAACAAAGAGCTCGATTTGATGACCGACTATAAATGAAACGTAACTTAGAACTTAAGTTAATTTAGTCATTAACTTCTAATATCAATTATCAATATTGACATTGATACCAAAATTATAAGTAAGTAAGTAAGTAAGTATTAAAATACATCATAAATTGAGTTTATATGTTCACTGTTAAATACTGATTTAGAACTGTGAATTTGAACTAATATTTAAATATTGAAAAACACATAATACCAATTAGAATTTCACTAAAACGAGCAATTCATGACTCATGACTCATGACGTCAATGTTATGCTTACTTACAGTTCTATTATATTCTATTGGCAAGGCATGACATACAGCCTAGGCCGTGCATAATCATCAGTGTTGTGCTGATGTACCGATGTACCAATCATTATTTGCTGCTGAAATGTCAGTCATTCATGACTTAGTTTGAACTGGACAGGACAGCCATTGCTAAGAATGTTCATAGTCCAGTTTATCATAATGTAACCAAGTGCAACCAAGCAGCATTGCAGCAAGAACATCTGGGACACGGTTTCTGGAAGATCAGGCACTGAACCTGTGAAGCATGCAGCCTTCTGCTCATGAGTGGCCGTTTCCGAGAACTGGAAATGAGACTCTCCAGCTTTGACAATGTCCTGCAAGACACTCTGAAGATCATCTTTCGTCAAGATGACACCTTGCGACCAAGTGATCAATTTGGCCAGAATGTCCTTCAACTTCTGCACAGCATCCTGGTTGCCAGCCTCCTGCAGTGTAACCAAAACACGGGTGGCATCAGAGACGTCATGAAGGGAAGCCTTCACCTCTTCCAAGTCAACGGAATCGGACTCGTCATACTTGGACATGATATCTTCCAACTTGTTGAGCACAGAGTCCGACTTGGCAACAAATGCCTTCAAGGCCACCTTGTCTTTGTGCACTGCCAGCAGCTTCTGCCACAGATTCCTGACAGAGGCACATGAAATCCACAATGTCGCACAATGTCACAATGTCATTAAGTCGACTGACTTGTTACATGGATGCAGAGGATTTCCAAAGAAAGTGGTGGAAAAAATTACAGTGTGATTGTGGGACTATGCAAAAACATACACCCTCACCTCGAAAAGACAAATTACGTTGGATTGACTGATTGACTTGAGAGAAACTGTTGTGTTGGAATGAATTGGTTCAATAATTGATACTTCAACTTCATCAATTTTTGCCATGCCAGTACTAGTCATTGTGACATTGATTCATTGGTGTTGAAAAATCATGAATAAGAAAGAGTTGGCAATGAGCAATGAGCAATTTGACCTCTGACCACTTAATAACTTTTTGACAGTTGACTAGTTGACACATGAAATCAACTCACGTTAACGTTTAGTTTGTTGTGAAAATACAAGTGATGTATTGTGATGTGGTATTTTACATGTTTGCAATGTCTTACAGTCAGTCTGAGCAACTTCGAAATCCTTGCACTCCTAAAATAGGTTTAATTAAATGATAAAGTTCAACAGTTGCAGTGTAATAGTATGTTGAAATAGAATGCAATGGCGATATCTAATTGATATCTATCAGTCAGTCTACCATCGATCATTAAAATTAAATGAATTTAAGCAGTTTATAATTCATTAAACTATGTCAATGTCAATCATTCATTTCACCGGAAAAATAATTTCACATTTTGCTACACACCTAGTCTACAGCTACAGGCTATAGATGATAGGATCAAAAACTCATGACAAAAGACAAAACATGCTGGGCGCTGGCTGATCATTTCACCCTCCCTCAATTGTAAGTAACCTGCAGCACTGGCACAGCATGCACATGTGGGAGGGAAAAACAACACGAAACACAAACCATTGAATGTGAACCTCACATGTCACATATCATTTCATATAATATCACATCAAATTATCATATCATAATCAATAGTTTTTAATATATTATGTAGAATCCAGGATCCATTTCGATATAGACAAATCACGATGAACTCATTCAATGGTAGGTAGCAGCAATGGCACTGCAAGATGTTCCACAAAGGCCCTTTTTGTTCTCGCTGAACTGTGGCAAGGGCAAGCTGCCAATCACAACCACAGAAACAACTCCGTCTTCGAGACTGGATCCAGTGCTCATGAATTAGGAGTGAAGCAGAATCAGGACTCAGTCAGTATAATCAACAGTGCATGTTCCTCAAGAATGGTCAACAGAGCGTTCCTTAATTACTTCACAAATGTGGTCGACATCATACATGTGCTACATTGCATGCAAAATCAGAATCAGATTATTAGGCGATTGTGTAACAAACATGTGTGAGTCCGTGAGTCACTTCAATTTCGTCCACCTCAGGTCCAGGGTTTTCCGGTCGTAGTGAAGTTATCAGTGTCAATATTTGAGATTGCGCATGTAGATCAAAACAACTTTGTTTCCAAAGAATCTTGTGAATCTGGTGTTTCAACCATGTTAAATCCATGATTTTGTGAATTGACTGGACGACCCTAATGCCATGTGCTTCTTGCACAAACAGGATCCAAATTTGAACGTCAAACCCTTGCGTCAAGGATTTGATCTGAGAACCGTCACCGTCGTCTCCACACGGTCTTCTGTCCTAGTCATAGTCGGTCTAGGAGGGATGGCGACACCTGTGTACTTGTGTTCTCCGAAATTCAAACTGGTCATTTTGACATAAAGCCATCCTCGCTTCTTCATGAACTTCTTGAAGAACCTGAAAGGATGATGCAACGAGTGACTGTGCCAACACATGTCAATGACATCCTGGTGACATGAACATTTATGGTCCGGTCTCACAAAATATGAAATATGTCACAACAAATACTTATGTTTTCTGATGATACTATGATATGATATCATTCGTTTGTTTTGCGGCTCTGTCAAATTACACATGGGCTGGCATGCAACACACAAACAGCATTTGCATAAGAATAAAGACATGACAGTCATGACAGTATTACATAATTTTCCGAAGCTACTCAAATTTGAGTTGTTCAAATTGACATAAAAGCACAAGTCAAATAAAGTAAGGCCGTACTTATAAATATAAATTAAAAATAATTGATAATTAATATATTATTTATATTGAATACAAATATATTTCAAATAAATATAAATAAAAAACTATTTACCATTGATGGTTTGATTGATGTTTTAATCTGAAATCTTACGTTCAAACTGGAGAAAGCGAATCATTACATAACAAAAAGTCCACATCATACAGCTAGGGCATTGATTAACATGGCGTGATTTTCCAATTCATTGATTCATGATTCATGACTGTACATTCATTTCATCGGATCGAATCAAGTCAAAACAATCACTTCTGCAATTATTACTCGATGCAAACATCACATTTTTTTGTAACACGACATCGACAAAAAATCAGTTCAATTCTCGACAAAAATCAAGGCACATGGACCACTGGATTGGATCAACGTTCTCATTCTCCATATATCTGCTCTGGAATTCCTTCTCTGCTGCGACAACGTCCTTGTTGAAGGTGCGCTTTGAAGATGACTTGCTGGGGCATGTGTTTGCGAACACGCGGGTGCCATCGATGTGCAATGCCAAACAGCTGGGCTTCTTCACCTGGCAATTGCAAATGACAAGTGTGGGATTGACATTCCCCTTTACACAACTCTTCTCACTTGTGCAAACCAGTAATTGATAGTACTCGGTTACTCGGCTCATCCAATTGCCATCATCACGAGCGTATTGATTGAAGTGATGAGTCAATCAAGCAAAAACATTTTGCACAGTGACATTGGCTCTTGAAGTGCAAATCTAAATTTGTTAAAATTATGATTACTGCACACTACACTGAACACAATCAATCATGAATTTTCAAAAAGTAATTAAGATTTCTTAGAAAATGAAACATGGTGAACATAGAATTCAATGTCCTTGTGACACAGTGCAGTTTTCCAACAACTATCACACAACATCATATGAGTAAGTGTAAGGGTGTCTGGAAGTTTGTGAATCAAACGTTGATAGCATTGCATGCTAGCTAGATTGTAAAAAATCAAACATGTGCATCGCTGCATCACTATCATCATAATCATACAACTTACAACTTGTTTTAGGAACAATCTGAAATACATTGTCACCTTCCCAAGCTTCTTCAAAATTTCATATGAGAAGAGCCAACGATTTGATTTCGAAACCTGTGTGTGAATGACCCCTGCCTTGGCTTTCGCCCTCGCACGAGTAATTCTGGGTGCTGCTGCTGGTGCTGCTGCTGGTGCTGCTGGTGGTGCTGCTGGTGGTGCTGCTGCTGGTGCTGCTGCTGGCGCAACTGGAATTGCTGCCAGGGCCACAGGGGCTGCAAGGGCTGCAGGGGCTGTCACGGCAGCAGGGGATGGCGCAGCTGCAAGGGCTGGCGCAGCTGCAAATGGAGTGACTGCCAGGGGGGCCAACTGAGGTGCCCTGGGTGGCACCATCTCCCAAGAATCACTATCTCCATCGACAAGGTCCATTGAATCATCAAATGACATGGCTGAGATGGACCCAAGCCATTGGAACAAGGAGGAAGCCATTGCAAAGCAATGCCAATGATTGGCCAACGCGCAAACGTTGTCAGGAAGCTTTTCGGATCCAAAAATGCTAGATGAGAGCACAGAGAAAGCAACAATGTTGACTCTGACACTGGTATACTGTATACTGTATACTCCATAATTACTATTGATAGTGTGATAGTGATATTATGTTGATGCTTGCTTAGAAGTGAGATAGATAGACAAAGTCTGAGAGATAGAAGAGGGTTTGAAGAAAGTGATATTCACTCAGTACAGTACAGTAAATCAGTTGTAAATCAGTCTGGATCTGACATCCCAAATGACATGAGTGACAGACGTGATATGAGTGACATGCATGACATGAAGAACATCTGATTACAATGTTTGGAAATACTGTGGAAACAATTCGAGGTTGAAGTGAGTAATTGTATCCTCGTGTTGACTTGAAGTGATAACATAAGTTATAAGTTATAAGTTATTTAACTTACACTAATTGTTTCATATAAACTAAAAATTTAAATCATAATAAGTATCGAATTAAGTTCAATAAATAACAATGAATTTGCAACACTGCCATGCTATCACAGTTCATAGGTATCGGTATCGGTATTGGTTTATGACGCAACCACAAATTGATGAAATTGTATCAACAATTGCCTGCTTATTGTAGTATTATAGCAGCAGTAGCACTCATTCATCAACTTCCTCATAGAAGCAGAAAAACACGTATCATTACAACCGCCAATACAGGACATTACAAATTAATTCAATGCAATCAACTACAATTAAATAGAACACAACACTGTGATAACACTGTCATATATTCAAAGCTAGACATGGACCCTGCACACCGGAGTTGACAGCCATTGCCACCCACTCCCCGCCTCCATTCACCCTGAGCTGACATTGGAACAGTGACTCGGGGAGCAAAGGTAGTGACTGCGAGCACTTTCTCCGCAAACTGGTAGTCTGAGTTGTCCATATCGCCAAGGACCTTCAAACAAGCAAAGATCCTCTGGAAATCTCGCATCAGGTCTGCAGAGAAACCACTCAAATTCTTGAACTTGGCCAAGTCCAACTTCACATGCTCTGATGTCCCTACAGCTGGTTCAGGAAGCCTTGGGCTGCTTTGTCAGTGCAATGGGTTCTTGGTTGATCCGTGATTTGAACGGAAAAAGGTAGTATTCGGTATTCGTATAATAGTGGCTAGTGGCAGTAGCTGTCATAGTCTAGTAGTTGTAGAAATTAGTTGTTGTAGCTGTCAAAACAATATCCCACAACATGATTGGTTAAACAATAATAAAAATAGTATCGTCTCGTCATTTTTGTCAATCGTGATTAGTCATAGTAGCAGTAGTAGTAGTAGTAGTAGTAGTAGTAGTAGTAGTAGTAGTAGTAGTAGTAGTAGTAGTAGTAGTAGTAGTAGTAGTAATAGTAGTAGTAGTAGTAGTAGTAGTAGTAGTAGTAGTGGTAGTAGTAGTAGTCGTAGCAGTAGTAGTAGTAGTAGTAGTAATAATAGTAATCGTAATAGAGTAATAGACGAACAGTACACACACAGTACACTAGTAGTAACAATCATGGCCCATGGCCTTAGTCGTGGTAATAAGGAGGGTCGTGGGAGTGGTGTAAGAACACTAGACTGACAGAACATGATGAAGTTCAAACAAATGGATTGATTCAGACTTCGCACTTGATCTATAGATAGATGATAGTTCCAATGTTTTTTTCTGACAATGATGAATGATGACGCTGAATGCTGATTGATGATGTTTGTATATTTGAAAAGCGAACACATAGATGGCATCATCCTTGCTTGAGTGTGCTCATCAAATTGAAAACATCTTCATCTACAACTCTAAATCTAAAAAACTTGATTTGGAACATGAACAAGGGCAAAAAACCAGTTGTGCTCATCGGCGAAGTCAATGACACAAAGCCTCAATGGGAGCTTGTCCTTGGCCATTTTCACACTGGCATTGCCTCGAAGGTTTTGGAAGATCTCATTGCAAGCTTTCCCTTGCATTCGCAAAAGGTGATGCATAAAATCGTCAGGATTGTCATCCTTGTACAGGTCGATGAAAGAATCCAAGCAGAAGGAATTCTCAGCCACCGTGTGCTTGAGTGACAAGAAGTTGAAGAAGCTGTTGCCAGGTACCTTAGTTTCAGTGTGACATGTCCAATTCAATTTAACAACATGTAGTCGCGACACTGTGTGTTTATTTCAAAACCGACTATGGACTATAGACTACAATAGACTATTGATTTTCAATGTAAACAAATTGAATAATCAACAATTGACAACATGCATGTGACATGTATTGCAAATCATACTGTCATAAACGGACATCGCTACATGATCTAGAATCTAATCTACAACTAAAAAATAATGTACTGTTTAAATATTTGTCACATGTGTAACGTAACCAAAGTGAAGTTATCGACATATCGATAGTCGATAGTATATTAATATTAGACTCGCTCTATCACATTTTTTCAATTCAACCCAAATTACTATAGGACCATAGGACATAAATAGAAATGTAATGTTAATTAATTCCAGTTACAACTTACAACAACCCTTTTATGAATTCAACACTCATAACTTATAACAACTAACTACTTATAATAACTTATAACTTATAACTTACTTAAAACTTAGCCTATAGCCTATAGCCAATTCTTGTATCAAAACCAGCGCAGTGTGTCCTTCAAACATCAAGCCATGTTGCTTCGAAAAGCTTCTTGGCCATGCTGTGCACCATGTCTGACAACGTAGTGACGTCGCCACACAGCTGGGTAGCGCATTTAGCGAACAGCTTGGGGAGATTCTCACCAGAAACCTCGTTGGACAGTTGCAAAGCCTCCAAAGTTCTGACAGTCTTCGCAGCATCCTTCATGGCCGTGATCCACTGCACATTCTCCGCAATGCCCTTCTCCAGGTTGCGAGCTCTGATGATCTGGTCATCTTCAAGTTTGGTGTTGGCTTGCAACTGCTGCAAGTCTGTCACCGCGGTACTTGCCTTGCTCAACCTTCGCTCAATTTCAATCGATCTCACAAGGCTCCTCCAAATCGAAGCTGGAGAGACTTCATCGAGCAAAGAGCCTGTCTTCTCATGTCCAGTGAAAATGACCTCGAAGCGTGCCTGTTCCTTCTCCAGACTAGCTTTCTTTTTGGGCGCTGCCACTGCGCTCTTCAAGGCCCCTTTCTCCTTTTCCTCCACCTTGGCCTTTTTGGTGGCGGCTGCTTTGGCCTTGGACTTTGCTTTTCTCTTTCCTTTCACGTCAGAGTCATCGTTCATCTGGCCGAAACTGCTGGAACTTGAAGAGCTAGACGAGGCACTGGAGTCTGAATCACTGCCACCACTTTGCTCCTCATTCTCCAAAGCAGCCGTGATCTCTTCCTGAATTGGCAGTGGCTCAGCGAGACTCGCAAAGAATGTCATGTAATGTAATCATGACACTTTGACCCGGGAAAGGTGGTGTTAGATGAAAAGTCATATAAGGCTGAATATAGACCGCCATTAACTCTTAACTATAACTTGGCACTGTCTCTTAGTACTTAGTATTGCCAATTGGCACCAATTCCACAATTCAGTTTCAGCCAAAAGGACTGAAATTTTGTACCTTGGCTGGTTCGATTGTCTAAGGCGGATTGAAATGGACATGTAACGTACTCAATCGAAATTAAATTAATATGACATAAACTACATTGCATCATCCACAAAGGACATGCCCTAACTAGCCAATGAATCACACAAGTCAGAAATAACATAACATGTCTTAACATGTCATTTACACCCATGTCAAAGCTTCACTATCTCCATCCAAAGTAATACAATCGCAACTGAAAAAAAAAACATGGTTAATGAATGTTCATGACACTGCTAACAATCTGGATGTGACTACACAGGGTACTGTAATATTAATATCAATATATTTATTTACGTTCTAACCAGTGTAGAGACAAAATGCAATATATCAAATTTTAGTTTTTTTTGAATTTGCATAGTTATATCTGAATCATTTGATTTGATACTACTGTAAAAACCATAATATATCACATTACATAAGTTATGTTAGAAATAGATATGATATGCCAATGAAATGAAATATTTCATATCATTTATATTTATACTGTACACTGTATACTTTATTTTAATATTTCGTGTTCCTATTTTTACAAATCAGATGAATCCTGCATCAAAAAAGATTACTCGATCAATCGGCAAACAAACATACGACACATTGATAAAACATGTGTTTCACATGTGCGTGAGCATTGACAGCTCATACAAATCAAAATGATGATAATGATTCAATAATGATTAATGACAAATGATAATTTGATTAACTTTAACTTAACTATTTGATAAAATTTACATACATGTTGAAAACTAAAATACATGGATGGACAAGTTTGACCAAAGGAAGATTATTTCGTCAAGTGGCCCTGCTGTTGGTATCAACATGCAATGCTTTGGCAGCCTTTGCATGTTCCTCTTTGGCCGCATCCTTCGATTCAAAGTTTTGCTCTTTGACACGCGATGCTGATTTTCGATGTCCTGTCAGCATGACCACCCTGTCAAGCACAGGCACACTCTCCAAACCCGTTTTCGGGTTTGTCACGATCTTCAAATTCAACTTTTCCCTGATGTGCTTTCGACGCTGTTCCTGCGTTCGAAACACAATGCCACGGGGGTTATTCTCCTTTTGCTCGAGGAAGCTTTTGATGTCCACAAGAGAATTGACCTGTGAATCTGTGAGCAATGGCAGCACTGCAAGTTGGAGAACCAAACCATGGCAAAATGTGTCAATGGAAGGTCATATCATACTTACTAATCACACAAACACTGGATAGATACTGTAGGTCTCACTGATCTTACTGAATGACTGAACTTTTACATAAAACGACAACAAAAAATGTTTGCCTCAAATCGAGATGATATGTACTGTACTGTACTGATTTCTGATCTGAGATCTGATATACTGATACTGAAACTGCAGAAATTTGCCATAACTATAGACTAGACTAGACTACTACTACTACTACTGCTACTACTACTGCTACTACTACTACGACTACTACTACTGCGACTACTACGACTACGACTACGACTACAACTATGACTACGACTGCGACTATTGCTACTACTCGTACGACTAGCACTACAACTTCAACAACTGGAACTGCATCTACCACTATTGACTAGCCAACGTCAATAAAATTGATACAAGAACAATGTCATACAAATACAATACGATGTTGTAGACGTTAGAGTTAGGTGAGGTGTGTAATACATTCAGGAATGCACACGAGGATGTTCTGTGAACCATGCACTCATGTCATGTTAGGAGAAACAAAATCATGTGTAATTTGCAATTGTAATTGTAATTGTAGTCCTAGTTGTATTCAACTAAAACGAAAACCTTTGACAGTACAGTATAGTGAGTGACCTAAGGCAAAAAAGTTTGTTACATGATACATGACTCTAGGCCAGCTATCTTGACAGAAGTTGAAGTCGAAGGCATCGAGGAGGAATGAAAAAATATTGCTGGCATGATTTCACATGTTTTGACATATCATAAGACTTCACAAGACCCAATGGCCAATAACCAGGACCAGGACCATAACCAAATATGAGTGCCAATTCCAACTGTTTAGTATAAAGTCTGAAGTGTTCGTCAAGATTATTAAATATGACAATGATATACTATACAAAATATAATTTAATTCAATTCATAACACAATGTAAAATAAATACATGATTAATGAATCATGAATGTGAAATGATTGAATTAATCCATGTTCATGTTCATGTTAACGTTCATTCCAAACTTAACATCTTTCTGAGGCCGGCCTCTTGGAAGTCAACATAGTCCTCCTCCGCTTTCTTTATTAAATCAGCCAAGTCAACACGGGGATGCCTTGGGCGTCTGCCTGGCTGTAAGCATTTCTCCTGCATTCTCTCAAGCCTCAATCCGCTGAACCTGAGTCGCTCAGCAAAACATTAACTTACTCAGACAATGTTGGCAGATCCCACAGCAGCTTCAAAGTGGAGTCACTGACACACGACAAAGCAAAAATGTGCAGTGGAACAACTTACATGAACTACAGCGAGCACATATGCCAAAAGGCAGATAGTACTCACCTTCATCCAAGTATGAAGTATTGACAGTATTGAAGTATGAATTCTTTTATCAAACAGCCAGCAGCCAGATGATTGAAATTGTAAAGAAAAATGCGATGCAATGCTAAGCAACTTTTCATTGACTGCTTCATGCTCTTCCATGGCCGCGTGAACTTCCTGCATCTTCTTTCCTGGAAAGCTCCCTCGAAGGACATAGAAGCAAATGCCATCAATGCTAGAGCCCTTCTTGGATCTGGTCACAGTCACAGAATGTCCTGGCGGACAATCCTTAGAAAGCTGCACATGTGACGCATCCTTAAAATGAAAATAGAACATAAGAACATGACTCATTTACAAACAATGAGTCCAATGTTTTGGTTTCTACATTCATTACTATATCATGTCATGACTGTCATGGTAAAATGATGGCAGTTAATGGGAAATAAAATGAATCTTTAGGTTATTTTGTACAATACATGGAACATTCTGACCCAGTCGTAGTCAAAGTCTCAAAGTCTTTGTGTCATCATCAGGCACAACAAAAGACTTGTTTTCCTTAGTGAGTGCTAAATAAATTATTTCAATAACAATATCATGACAATAATAATTGTAATCGTGTGATTAAATTTATATCAATTATATTATTACCTGTTGTTATAATTTATTTATATTTTATATTTGTATATTATTTGATATTTATATTTATATTATATCATATCATTTATTTCAAATAAAATATAGATCTAATATGAATCATGATTTATATCATAACCTGAACACAACCATTTGCTGCCAAGTCACTCTGTCAACATCACCAAACTTCTGCTTGCACAGAAGGCAACAGTCAGGACCACCACATCCACCACTAGACGATGCAACCAAAGCTTGACTTTCTTCAGCATCAGTTGAAGCCATGGCAGCGCGCCACTGGTCACAAACAACTGTGCTCAGACTCAGGCCCTTCCTTGAGATATGCAATGTTATGAAAAGGCATTTGGAGTGCATGGGATAGCTGAGAGCAAACATGTTTTGTGATAGCTGAGAACTGAGATCATCGCAATGCCTCGTATTCCAACACTCACATTCCATTCATGCATCCATTCGTGCAAAATGCATCAGTGCAAGCTCCATCGATTTGAAAAACAAACAACTGCAAATTACGAGACGAGACGATGCAATCATACAAACATGTGGAAGGAAACATCAAAAGTATGACATCTCCGGCCTGTGATGGCAACCACTGCTTTCGGGCCAGTGACCACATCTTCATGTGTGTGGTCAGGGCCGCGCCAACTCCATCACGATAGACACCCATTTGGCTCGTTGCAGATCCTGAGGGATCAGAATATGATGGCCATCCCAAGGAAACCCTGGTCAACGCACATGTTAAGTGACCAACCAATGTCAAAGATTAAGATCGCACCAACCTCTCCTTGAATAAATCCGATTCTCACCTCCTTCACTCTCAACCTTGTAATGCCCAATGCCGTTACCTTTTTGAACATTTTTTGGACAACTGTATCTTTCATGTTGAACAACGACTCATCAGTCAAACTGAAAGTATTGGATGATGAATGCTGGCTGCATGCTGCATGCTTGTCAAATTCCTCCTGCCTCCTAGTGATATCAATTGACAATTGATGTCAAGTCATGCCTGGTAGCCTGAAAATCTGAGAGTAGTCTATGTAATCTAGTCAGTCAGTCTATGATGAATCATATAATTTGGTTCAGTAGGATGCGACCTGCAAAACTGTGGTCATGTCTGAGGCCAGGACTTGCCACATCCACAAATGCTTCATCAATGTTTGCATCGCTTGCCTCAGTGCAGAAGTGTATGGCCGTGTCTCATTACCCATCAGTCACTGGGTGACATGTCTAGGCTGCCTTGGCTGAAGACTGTGAGAGCTAGTAAACTGATCAGTTTTGTCAACTATGAACTTATCATATCACTATACTTATACTGTATACTTATCACTACCTATCACTGTTGATCACTGATCACTGATCACTATCACTGACTGATCGCTATCAATAAGTATACAGTATACACTGTCTAGTCTGGGGTACAATGCTGGCAAACTGACAAAACAAATAGTCCCAGTCTATGACTTATGATCTCAATGGTCTTTGTTCTAACGGCATTCGAACAATCACATTGTTCTAAGATTTGACCCTTGCCAAAGCAGAAAGAGTTAATCTTCGAAACAATAATTGAAACACAATTGCTGCTTGCTGCTGATGAAATGGTTGCAATACTACATGCATAAAAGCAGAGAAAAAATCGACGAACAGAATTTAAAGTAGTGATGTGCCATGTTTTGTTGAAACGGGATGCAGGTTCTGCATGAATATCAGGCGCGGCATGGTGGCATGGCCGACATGGCACACCTTTTCCAAAGTGTGCAAAGCTGTCAAACAGCAGGAGGAAATCAAATCAATGCAAAGGTGAATTGCTGGTACAGTCTGTACACATTGCTGCCTCTGAATTATGAAGGCAATGAAACTGGACGTAGTGACATAATGCTGTCTTCATCCATTGGAGATTGCGTTGCACATGTTATGCACACTCTTGCTCTTCATCGAAGTCCCAAACAAGGAGGCAAACCTCACACCTGCAATACTCAGGGCACTGGGATTCCTGCTCATACATATAGTATTGATACAAGGGCATTTGCACCAGTTCATCGTATGTATGGCGAGTCTGAAATCTGTAGCCGCTTTCTGTCACAGCCACTTTCTGTTCATCTGTAACATTCTTTGGCGGGTTGATCCCGGAAGCCTGACCTGGCGGAAACGAAGTACCTGCACTTGGTATGTCCTCCATGATGTCAGTCACTAAGGAATCATCTTCTACATCGACGACGTCATGGCCATCGTCAATTGTAATTGTAATAGTCTCATTGTTGCAGTGATTGATGTTCTCCACAGAACCACCACTCGGGCATTGCACAGTTGATGAAGCTTTCATACCACGTTTCCGCGAGGACTTGCATGAGGCATGCTTGGTTTTGGCACGTTTCAATGCTGGCATGCTGCAAATGTGGTGGCAATGAGGCAATGTGCTTAGCAAAAGGCACAAAACAACTTGATAAAACTTGATCCCAAATGTGACACTGCAGAGAAACTGATTCAGCATGTGAAGTGACTGAAAAGAGTTGTTGTATTTCAAATCCATTGGCAATCATTGGCCCATTGTCAAGGCACAGGTCATGCACTGACTGTAATTAATAGTAAAGAGTCGCAAAGAGGGAGACGAAACACTGCATGTCATGTCATCATAGTTAAATGGTCAGTCAGGCAGACATATCTACATCATCATTTTTGAATCATGTGATATCATATGCCATGTGAAAAACCACATCAAAACTAATCTTGCGATATTGTGCCACTGTAGTGTAATGTTAATTGCAATTGTAATTGTAATAGTCTAATAATTTCTAATTTCTAATGTTTAATGAAATGATTTTGACGCAACAGAATGTAGTAAAACGACGCATGCAAAGAACTGAATGAGCAAAACACGGACAACAATGCATTGAATGCATTGTATTGGCTGTACAATACTGACACTGACATGGAATATCCCAGTACTGCTGCCTTCTATATAATACTTAACTTACCTACCTTACCTTAACCTTTTTTCTATTGAAATTGCCACTCGATTACCTCAACATCTGTCACATCTGATAATACACTGTAATACACTGAAACATCTTTATGAAGCTGGCATGGCACATAAAATTGAAGCTGACAGCGAAACAATAATACCACAGTCAACGTTCCAAATCATGTTCTGGATGAGACAGCCGGTTAGTTTATAATGAATTGAAATTGTCAATGCAGCAGCAATGCATTATATGAAGTGACTGAATTGATTCAACCTGTAACACATGTTGAACTGTACAGACTGACTTTACAATACAATTCAAAAATGTTAGTGGTTCTAGTACGAGTATTTAAACCGCATTGCATTACTTGACTATGTTACGTAATGCAATGTTGAAGAATGTCATTTATTTAATTATGTATTATGAATTATGTATTATGTATTTATTAAGCTATTTGTGTGTAGCTCAGCACTTAGTGAAACTTGAAATTTCCATCATTGCATCATTATCATTGTTTCAAATTACTTAGTTATTTTTCATCTAATGTGAAGATCATACCAATATCATTTCATCACATCACTGTATGAAGAGTAGTATGATTATGATATTTGATATATGATATATGATATATGGTATGATGACGGTATGTATGATGATATGACTTGACAATCTAAGTTAATTCTACACATGATACATATCTTTCATGCCATATCATATCATAACATAAACTGATAATATATTAACTAACTAACTTATAACATAATATAACATAATATGATATGTTATATGTTCAACTTATAAAGTTAACATAAGTTAAGATAGACACATATTAAGGGCTTCTGAGAACGGTTCAGAACGGTTCTCACCCTCCAAAATGGACATGTCACCAAAGGTCTGAGAACGGTTCCGAACGGTTCTTGACCTCCCAAAAACTGAGAACTAATTCGAACGGTTCAGAACGGTTCCTGAACTAATTGGGTTTTTGCTTTGTCAGGCCTGGAACGGTTCCGAACGGTTCTCAGGGATTTGGCTGAAATGGCCTGGAACGGTTCCGAACGGTTCTCGGAATACCCTTTATAAGGCCCTTTTATTCTATCATTTTTAACATATAATCTAATAATAGTAATTTATATTATATCATTTGATATAGTATCATTTGATAAGTTCTAAATTAAAAGTCATGACTCATGACTTACAACTGAACTTAAGATAACTTAAGCTAGTGATAAATTGATATTTCATTTCAATCTAAGTTGTACCTCACTCTCTTCTTACCTGTTTCAAGTGATTCAACTAAACTTAATCTAACTTAACTCTTAACTAACTGTCAACTAACCTTAAGCTTTGACAAACAATCACTTGAAACTGTAGAATTCACAGAGCCACACACACTTAATGACTTAGTCCTCACCCCAACTGAATGCAGCCAAGTCACCAACAGTCGTTCATACTCAATGTTCAACTTGTCCAGCTCCCGTTGATTGAGCTGCCTTTTCGACACTGGACCCAGCATTGGGGTATACTGGCCAGCACCCCTGATGCCAAGCTTTCGCTTCAGCTCTTCGATCCTGGCTGCTGCCTGTCTTGTTTTCCTCGAAGGCGCGTCCTGGAACCGTTCGGAGCCAATTTCAAGGCTTCTTCACATGAGGTCAGAACCGTTCAGAACCGTTCAGAACCGTTCTCTGGGCTATTTGGCTTCCCGAATTAACACGGTGGGACATCGACAAAACATGGCGAGACATTGACCAAACACGCGCCTTGGAAACTGCAGGCACATCTTGCTGGATGCCATGCTTCTCACAATAGTCCCAGCCTGACGAGGGGAACCAGGAGAGGACACCCAACGAAACATGAACGGCAAAGGGGAAAAAGGTTAGTACATGCCTAAGCAGGGCATATTATAAGATCTGAATTGTAGATTGTAGACTATTGACTGACTATAGAACACAAAAACTAAGATAAGATCATCATAAAGGATTTTAATCTTTAAAAGATTATAAATGAGCTGAGCTGTTGTCCAAATTTCATACCATGTTGTACAAGTACCAATGCCACCGACCATAGTTCTTCAAGCCTATGATGGCATATAAGATATTAGTAGAATCACAGGTCGTTGGAAATATGCAGTGATAAAATGATGATGCTATGATGCTAGATTAACATGTTTCAAATGGGAATTCCATTGAACAAGCAAGCAGCAAGGGTGTTGCCGGCACTCCACTTCAATACCTTAGCTGGATACCTGCTGCCAATGTATGAAAATGGTCATGCATGTGTGCCCACCAACGTTATCATCCAAGTTAAGCTCCTCTGAAAATAAGAATGAATCAGTCATCATGTCTTAGCTCAAAACTTCTTCCTTACAGAGAAAATTTGGGAATCATTGATGTAGTGCTGTATAGCCTTTTCAACCAAACATGTCACAACATATGTTGTAATCACATCACTGATCACTTATCCATTAGATTGCTGGCACCTAGTCGTGTGGATGTTTTCAATGACTACACAACTTTGTACCGACTACCAACACTTCTTTTTTCATGACTGCATTACTCTATTGGATCTCATCTCATCCACCTCTCTGAATTAGAACTTAGAAGTTAGAAGTAAGTGAAATGTCACATCATCTTTAAAAAGAATCATAATACTATAACGCGGCTATAATGCATACATATACTATCATATATCATATATCAAATCATGAATCATATATCATATTTATAATTTATGATTTATCAATTATCAATTATCATTTGTCAATGATCAATAAAATATTTAATATAATATATAGTCAAACCTATTGAAGCTGGATTATGGAACTGAAACCGAAACCTAATCAGCTAATTGTTCGCCATGAGCAAATAAAATCATGACATGCAATGAACAGTAGTGATATGATAAATGCTGAAATGACTACATCAACTATGGCTCTCTGACTATCACATAATCTGTCTGCAAAGTGGAATGGCATGGATTCTCACATATTAACATCTGATTAGACCCAACCTGGACTTTGCTGACATGGCGCACTCCATCAAGGTCACACGTTGATCGTGTGGCAACTGACACTTGCGCACAAAGCTCTGCAAGCGTTCCAAGGAATCTGGGGTGTTGACATCACATCTCACTCCGACGAGGTATAGTCTTCCCCTTGCGTTCGGTGAACCATAGTCTTTTGACCTCAACTTCTTGGCAGTGACTACATTGAATTGACATCGGGTGATCCCATGACTACAGTCACTGCGTGATTAGCAAACCACAGCCCTGCAACCAATGAAGGACAAACCCTACCATGAAAACAATGGACCTGACTTACATTGCAAGTCAAAGTCAACGGATAGAAGGATCCTGCATACAATGTGATGTTGCAATCATATTTGTCACACTATACTACACTCTGGGCGAGTGGAAATCATGGCGGATTCAAATCACCATCATGATGCACTGTAACTGATCACTCAACTTATCACCATCACTATTTGCAGCAACACATACCTTTCTGCTCTTGCCAATCTTATTGTCTACTACACTTATCTAATCTACAGATCTACATTATTTCAGATTGTTATTGACATTGATAAACAAATATTTCTTAACTTATCAAAAACAATATGATCCAGAGCATGCCTACAAGGCGACAAGGTGTGTTTGCAGCAGGGCAATTACATTTCAACTAACATGTGACTATTTACACAAAAAGTGGTTCATTGTTGATTTTGTTTGCAGTCTGTGTAACAACTACAAATTTATAGATACATAACACATGCAAAATTGATTGCACGTTTGAATTGTCATATCTTCAATCGTCAATAGATAATTGACATATGATTTCATAATAACTATTTGATTTTCTATCAAAATATGTGATTGCCTTGTTGATTGATGAAAATCAAACTATGCAGGACTCTTGGAATATGATCATCAAATATATATTTATATCAAATCATTTGCATATTATATTATTTCAAATATCGATTAATTACTGACTAAACATTATTTGATTATATGATTTATATAATGTGTGTCTGAGTCTGTATATAATTCATTGGTTCATTAATGCGTAGTAAATATCAACTGCATAGACATCATAATGACATAGTCAAATTTGTTTCTTCGATTTAAACTGTCCCTTCTTGTTTTAACATCAAGTATTCTGAATCTCCAAATGAAATTACACTACTCTTAGCTCTTACTCTTTCTTTCTCTCTCACCCTCATCCTCAAGTCCCGGTCACATTTGCTGCCAAAGGCACCTGAGCTCCAAATACTTGATGTAGTAGGGGATGTAGCAGTCGTTCGTATCCAAGTCATTCCTTGAGGGAGGTCGTTTGATCAATCAATAGTAAACAACTGCCATTCTTGCACATTGTTCAGAAGTGAAAAGCACCTTTGTCGAAATAAGTGGCATTGACAATTGAGGTGATGCAATGTGCTTTTGTCACACCATGGCACACCCCTGTTTTCACACCTCACCCCACACAGGTTGCCAAACAAGCGCTGAGCAACTTCAGCTGCATGCCGTAGGCTGTTCCATCGATCTCGCCGTAGAGAAAGAAGTCGATTGGCGCCTGTCACACTTGGAAGTGGCAGTTGTGTAAGGAAAAGAACGGGCAAGTAGGCACACGGTAACAAACATATGGAAATGAAATGATTAACACATGCATGCAGCCATCACAACTTCAACATCCTGAACAACCATGGACCATGGACCATAGGAAGTGGACAATTGTGCCCGCTGTGTTTGAACAAGTTTGTTTAGTCAGAACATGCCAAGCAACCAGCTCAATCTATAGTCTATAATCAATGATCCACCCTTGGTCATGTGATACAGTACAGTGATACAGTGATACACATCGTCACATTGTCAAATAGTCATTAGTCCTAGTTTGTTTTTTTCCGAGTTTCCACATCATCTACATCTCTTTTGTGAGGATCTGATCATATCATACCTACAATGCCTGCAGCCTACAACGTAAAATTGTTTTGAAAGTAAATCAGTCAAATCCGCTAAATTCTCAAGACTCAGATGGTAGATTATAGTAAGTTATAAGTAAGTTATAAATTACAAAGTTAAAAGTTATAGTTATAGGCATAGAGTTGATAGTGAGTTGAATTTTGGTACCGGAACTATTACTAATTCTGCATCTTGCATCCTGTAAGAACATGTCATTGTCACAAACTACATGTCCCATAGAGAACATTCAAACATCTAGATCTAGACTAGACTGGACTGTCTAGACTTCTTTTTTGAATCTCCGCGAGTGAGCTTTTGGAGCTATGCAGCAGCTTCTGCATGACACAACTCTTGAAGCAAAGTTTGGATTGCCTCTCTGACGTCTTGTGAGTCCACCTCCTGATGCAACCTGTGAATAGGACTGCAGTGTGAGCCACATGTATATTACTGTACTTTGGCTCAAGACATACTCGTTGCTGAGAACGCGTAAAATGGTCCACGCGGTCGCTTCGTTGTGATTGACGGTTGGAATCTTCCTGGTGATTGTAATCTACGATTCAAGGTTCTGCTTCGCAGGCACCTTTCGAATAACAGGTTATCAGCCGTAACGGCTCACGTTGATCGCCATGGCAGAGTCAGGAGGAGACCTATCTGGGATATCACTGCAAAGCGACAGAGTCGTTGCAGTAGCTGCGACAGGATCTATGGAAGTTGCGTCAGCGAGCAATGAGAGCCCTGGAGATGGAACCGTGTTGACAAGTCAGACTGCCGGTTGGGAAATACCAAGTGAAATGCCGAGCGTCCCCTCTGGGGCAGCATCTGCAAGAGTGCGTACTCCCACCCGGAGGTCAACGACGAGTGTGGGTTCCCCTCCATCAAGGGCAGCCACGCCTGGGAGAAGAGTGAGGCGTGATCATGACAAGACCCGCGGAGATGTCCATCTTCGCAATGTCGGACAGAGGACCATCGCTATTGAAGACCGAGAGCGTATGCTCGCCATTCAAGATGTGGATGAATCACTGAGGAAAGCATTGATCGCCAACCAAGAGATGGAAACTAAGATCAGCAACTTGGAAGTCCACACTATGGAAACCGAACGAAACCACATGAGAGAGATAGCACATCATCATGCAGAATTTGCCAGATACAAGAATGAAGTGGAGACTGGAGTCCGGATGTATGA
>VSDK01014725.1:2090-28322 GCA_009767595.1 Symbiodinium kawagutii
ACCTTTTTCGAGATCCAAGCTTACCTTGCAACGTACCACCGCCGCACAAAGTGTCTATCACGGTCAAGAGCAGAAAAAGAACACGGGATGGTGCCCTAATGCAGCATGATCACAAGGGTTGAGATACCTCGACAAGGCGCTGAACCTATCAGGTTTCACACCCTGGCCTCACCAGTAGGTAGTAACTTAGGTGAAACCGACCGTCTGGCCTTGGTGTGATGCCGGAGTGGTTCGCCCCTTGACGGTGTCTCCCCATACTGGACAATGCAAGCCTACAATCCTGGCCTTTAGTTAGGCCACCGAACCCGCTGATTTTGGTGGGTTCATTTCGCTGCCATCGCTGATGGCATTGCCACTTCACTGGTTTACCATAGCTCGGCAGCAGTGACGACACACGAACACGCCAATTTTTGCTGTCTTGCCGAGTTATTATTAACTTTTCGAAGCATAAATTTGTGCATCACTGCTGAAATTTCCTTGATGATTACGGTTTCCATTTTCCGCTGAATGGTGAGTGACAGTGATGCGAATGCGTGATGGCATGACAGCCATCACCGACACTCTGCGATCGATATGATGAAGAACTCACAACGGCAGAGAAGTGAGGCGGGGAATTCACTGCATGTACATAATTTTCGCAGACTACTGCCTTAGCTTCGTTTGCTTCTTGTCTTCGCTGCTTCGAAGCTTCGTCTGTTTCACAAGTTTCACTTGGTTTCACCTGTTTCACCTGCTTCTTATCGACCTTAGCTTAGTGCTACCGAGGCGATGTATGCGAGCAAAAAAAACTGATAGAAGAGGCGTGCTTGGCGCGCCATGGCTGGCATGATTGCAAAATTGTGCAGGGAAATGCGAATATTGACTTGCCTAAGCGAGTAAAGTAAATAGAGAAAACCATCCCTGAAAGACCAAATGCCCCTATAACCCTAAATAGAGGCTGGGCAACAGTTGGATTGGGGGTCACGCCCTTCTGAACCAAAATCGACAGAGTAGCAATCAGCAAAGCAACCATTCCCTTTGAGACCTGAGGAGCAGCCAAGAAGTGTAAAGGTTTCGCTCAAGGCTGGAGGTGACTGGCTGTTTTGACTCGCTGGGATGCCAAACTCAACCTCCGTATCCAAAACGCCGTTCTACTGACGGGATCCAGGGAGAGGCATCCTGAGGCTGACTTAAATACCATTGTGTGCACATGCAGTATTGCAAATGTGACACAGGAACGCAGCATGGGTGTTGGTGACAGACCTCACACAAATTGTCACAATGAAAACGAAAGACACTGCTTGAGGAGGTATAGAACAGTGTTACCTATTGCAGTTCTTCAGGGGAAGGTGGGTGCATTCTGTCATAGCCATACCTTACCAGCAGAGTCGCGGTCACGCTGTGCTCAAAACTGCTTAAAGGTCGAATGGCAAAGAGCTGAGGTTGAGGCAGTGGATGTAGAGCCGGACGGTGAACCATAAGGGCCCTTTCGACCCTGTGAAAACCCGCCATGGTGATCATGTTGAATTCAGTGAGCGTGATTGTATGTCCACCAGGTCGTGGGGCCAGGCTCGTGCACGGAGCTGCTGATGAAACGCCCACCATGGGCAGAACTGCGCGAGATGCTCTTGAATTGCTGCGAGGGAGGCTGCGAAGAAGACGGAGCAGGAGTCTAAGTTGCTCAGTATCCTGCTGGGAGAGTAGCATCTGAATGCAGAGTAAAAGTTGCTGTCGTTCACGATGGTGGTCCTCGTCCATGGCAGGCCGGCAGGATCGCAGGCAAAGGCTTCACACACTGAGAAGAAGACAAATGTTCCCTATTGAATCCTTTTCGAAATTAAGGTAACCTGATCAAATCTCAAAGGTCCTTGAACAAGACACCGATGAAGAAGGAACCTTCACACAGGCACTTGTATACTTGTGTACTAGCATGCTTTTAGGCTGTGCTGGTGGATGAAGACAGAGGGTCAAGAAGGAGTCCAGAGGACCACTTCTAGCCCACGTGGCTTGAACCAAGACAGCGCCATATAACCCACTGAAAGAAAAGGCTGTTGAAAGCTGTTTAACACTGTCAAGGAAGACCATAAATAGCATTCACACAGTAAAAAAATCAAAAGAGAAAGCTGAAACAAGCTTAACGTACTCGAAAATGACTCCATAGCCTTCTCCTCAATGAGGTACAATTGGAAAGCTTGTACACGCATGACATCAAAGATGAGAAATTATCAGGCGGAAAGCCACTTGTCCTGCTAACGAAATAAAAAATCCTTTCAAAAAATCCGTTACCAGAAAGTTAGCAAGAGTGAAAGGAATAACAAAGGGTATCAGACGTAGGCAGTATTACAGCCTAAGTGCCTACTTCTTTGCTCGCTTGGCAAGTCGTTGAAATTGCCGTTCGCTCTGCTGTGCAAAGTTGCGAAGGCGTTTTCGGGTTTTGGTAAAAATGTGCCCTGAGAGTGTCTGTGGAATGACATATTGTTTGTAAATACCAGGTGATTTCAATGGTATCACTTCTTTTTGGGTAGCATCTAGCTCGTAAAACGTGTCGGACAGGGTTTTGAATCGAAACAGAGGAGGGTCAGTAACATTGAACTGAAACTTATTTTCCAAGAATTGATGTAGGTCTGGCACTAATTTCGCATCAGGGCCTGGACTAAACCAGATGCCATCGTGTAACAAGATCAAAGACTCTATGATTTGTCGAGACTGGATAAACTGTAAGGTACTTTGCATAATGGTGGCTTCCAGGTTCTCGAGCTGCCGAAATACTCCTCCTGTAGGCCATTGTTCAGTTCGAGAGGGGGCCCAGGAGGGAAGAGAGTTTAACAAGGCATCTCGGGCTGCAATGATATGCTTGGCGATCGTGGTGAGCTGTGGTGGGACGGAGCGTGAAAGGAAACGCTCCAATCCTTGATTGGAATCTTGAATAGATCTAGAGTTGAGAATACTAGCTGGCCACTTTTTTAACAACTTTTGTGTCGCTGGAGCGATGAGATAAGGACATAAAAGGTTATTGACCATACTCGTAGATCGAGAATGTGAGGGAGCGGTACCGAGAGTGGGGTAAGTCTCCGCACCAACTCATAGTGTGCTCCTGTCATGTCAAGCTCAAAATGTGTGAGGCCAAACAGTGCGACTCGCAGTTTTTTGGGAAGTGTCACTGCGCTAGGGCGTTGGGCATAAATGCGACCCAGGCAGTTATACGCCGTGGGTCGATAATGAACGGTAAGCGACTTTGTGAACCTTGTAGTGACAGCTGCGTATTGTGCAAAGTACTCACGATAGCGTGGGAACTGGCGAAGAAGCTTAAAGGCTAGGTCGTTAGTGCCAGTAGTGCGCTCTGTTGCACTATGATGATATTGATGCGTAAATGCAAGAGTGAAACTCTGTTGAAGTAAAGAGACGGGGAAGCTAGTGAGCACTTTAGTGTGCTCGACAAGCTCTTTGGTGAGAGCGTACTTGGATGCTTCCCCAGCGATATAGTCAGCTAGAACATTGCACTCTCGTGGGCGATAGGTGAGTCGGTAGGGCGTAGGAAAGGATGATAACACTGATTGTGCTGTTTCCAAAAAAGAGAGAATGTGTTGATTTCTCATTCTGCCTTGGTAATTAAGGTAGTTGATGAGAGGCAGAATATCGCCCTGTATATAGACCATATCAAGTGGTTGCGATGCATGCAGGCGCGATTTAGCAAGCTCATAGCCTATGCATGTGGCTCGAAGACAAGCTTGGGCCTCTGCATATATGTTATCTGGGCATGGGGCAAGGGCTAGTGCTTCCCAATGAAGGATTTCGAAAGAGTTAGAGCATACTAGGGAAGCAACGACTTCTGATCCCCCTTTTTGTGCTTTTCGGTGAGCAGAGCCATCAAACTGGATTAACAGAACAGCGAGTTCCGTGGTGGGTGCAATGGAGAGGTATGTGTCAGGCTCAAGATCAGTCTGCGCCACTAGTTCAATATGGGTGCTCCCACAGTTACAGTCTTTGGTGCGTTCAATTGCAGCAATTGGAACGGGTGACGTTAGTTTTTAAGTAATGAGCAAGGACAGTCTGGGATCATCCTTAGAAAGGATGGCCAGTGTACTACCTTTTGGAATTGCCTTTCTAAGCACGAGGCTCTTAGGAGGGAGTAGAACGTCATCTGTCGTCACTACGGGCGGTGCAACTATCTCAATGTTAGTTGCATCAATGCAGCTCCCTTGACCAGTAGGTAGTGCAAAACTGGAGGCATCAATGTGCACTGAGGTAGCTAGGGAGACTCGTATACACCCTACGCGTCAATTCTAGGACATTGCTTTGAGTGGTACAGTCACGGTTGACATGTTCGAGGAAAGGTTCGAGTGCTCCCTTCTCAAGTAACATATGCCGTAAGTGAAAGACAATGAAAGTGCTAATCACTCCCACTTTGGTGCATCGTGGCTTGCTTGAAAGAGTGTAATTCTCCCATGTGCTAGATTGGCATAACAAGTTAAGTGTGAGATGCGCTACTGGGCAAAAGGTAGCCCAATGATCGATAGTGTTTGTGCCTGCATGGCACAATGCACACGAGGAATGGAAGGCGTCCCATTGGATACCTGATGCCTGTTCCACGGTCTGCAGTTTGGTGAGCATCGGGGATGTGGTTTCTGGCATGCACTTGGATGATTTTGTTGTCTACCATGCCAACTCATCCTCAGTTAATAGGAATCTAAACCAGGGATCAACCTGGACACAGCAGAGGTGACAGAGTGCGCCGTAAGCTGCACCTAGCGGGTAAGCTCTTGCTGGACTAGTACACCAAGTGCAGGGAGCGGTCCTCGAAAAGTGCTTGCGCAACGGCATCCATGCGTTACTATCCTCGGTCAGTGCCCAACGTAGTAACGAAAATCTTGGCACATGGGGTATGGACGCTAAGAGCTGAGCGGAAAGCCACTCGAGAAAGGGCAGCTGCACTCCATGAGGCCATCCACTGGTAAGAATCCGTTGTTGCATATGTAGGACTCTTTGTTGAAGCACGGGAATATAGAATTACTTTGCCCAGCCCAATTCGGTCCAGAGCACCTGTGCCGAGAAATTCAAGTCGCTTCTGTTTCATTTGTGTGGGCCGAGCTTGTTGTTCTCTTTTGGAAAACGTAGCTGGGATCTGGCACGACAACCCTCTAGGCAGCACATCTGGAGGAAGTGTCAGATCAAGAATAGTGGTGCAGCACAGGCCCATGAAGGTCGCGATACGCTGAAGTGACAGGCGTTTTGCAGATGTCCTTGCCTTGGATACAAGTCATGATTTTGTCTCTGTACTCCGCAAATCTAGCCTCCACATCATTGAGCTTCATAGGGAGAGCAGTCAGTAGCGACTTCACCACGAAGCCAAGCAAGGTTTTCATTCTTCGTACCCAAAGCAGCTGAAACAAGAGTAGGATGAAATGAGTTACCGACAATAGACAGTGAAGTTCTTTCATCCAGTAGATGGGAAGTCGACTGGCATTTCTCAAGATAAGCAGCCTCAGGAGCTCTGGTACACTCATTCGTTGTCATTAAACGGAATGGGACAACAATGTTGCCGGTGTTTTGGAAGAGGGGGAGAACTCCATTAATGACCCTGTCCCTTTTGGGATTTTTAGACCAAGGGTTACAAATAACTTGCAAAAATTCCATCCAAGCCGGCAACAAGGTGAAAGGAATGAATCTTCCCCACGGAAGCTTCGGAATGGGCGAGGAAGTGGTAACAGCAGCAACGCTGGCAAATTGCCGCATGGTACCGATGCATCGATCGTGCCACACCAATGAGTGCGGATGGTAGCTAGTCCAACTTCGTCTGACTTCAGATTCGAAGATGTCATCCAACGGCCGCAAAAACACCAGGGCTCTAACCAGAGAGATGGAGGAATCATTTCCAATGAAGGGGATGAGTTCCGTCTCATCCTTCTCAGTGAAAGTGACCTCAGGCAAAAGCTTAGGCCTTGGAAACACGCAATTTTGGAAAAAACTTTTTCCGACTAGCAAGGCCCAGCACTCCAGCATCCCAAATGAACTGATTGGTCGACTGTTCTGATCGGCCCAGGGAGGCCATCAGCATTTTCTTGTGATTGGACCGCATTGATCCGGCATTTTCGCAAAGAAAGCGGATGCATTTCCGTGGAATTCGTTTGCTCATGAGGTAAATTGTGAGGTGCGTGCAAAAAAAGAGACAGCTCGCGGGGCAATCAGGCCAAGTATTCCCCTATCGTTACCGGTAACCGTCAACTCAGTGCGCAAGCTTCCCCCGATGATGTAAAGCTTGCACCCCGGGGGTAGAAGTGCGCAGAATTCCGTGAGAATTCTAGCATTATGACATTTTATCCTTAAGGATGAAATAAGTGGATTCACACCCATCAAAAAGGCTGATAATTGCATGCGGCGGTCGCTCTTAAGCAACAGTAGTTGGAGGCACCATGTTGAAGGCCTCCTCAGCCTCCAATTCAAATCTGAGTTCTTGTGTTGAGAGAACCTCTTGATGTTCTGAGTGTATGCAGGTGAGCCACTCTGAGGGTTCAACTGGCATAACGGTTCTTGAAGTTCCACACGAGCTTCACTCTGAGGGAGTCCCTCTCCCTCCAGAGAGACCGTGTCTTTGGGGCAGCTGTTGTCAGCAAGGTGACTCGGAAAGTCCTATGGAGGTGGAAGTTCTTCAGAAACCTCTCTCCATGTGCCAGTGCTGGCGAGTACGCCTGTACGCAAACACCAGCTACTTCGTCAGTCTCAGCATGCGGATTTTTATCCGAACCATGATCAACTGCTGCTCTATTTGGTCTCATGGTCATTTCATGCTGATCCTCGTACCGGTGTTCTGCCATGTGAGACAAGGATTCAGCAGCATCTGGAGTCTTTTGGGCAGAGGGCACTTCGGGTTCATTGTCAATAGGGCTCAGGGCAGGAGATGGGTAGTTCCCTTCTTGGTGTTCATGCTGACCAACGGCCTCTTCATGTCTGATGGACTGCTCAACAGTGGGCACACTTTGGAACGATGGCTCCTGCAGGCCTTGATCAAACGTGTCCTCGTCAATGATCTCGGTTTCGGCTTGCGACAGGTGTGTTGGTGACAGCTCAGCAGGCTGGCCAGTCTCTTCGCCTGGATTGTGATATCCATCACGATCTTTATGCCAGTCCTCGACATCATACGTCGGACTCCCTCCAGGTACACCTTCAATCAAGTATACCGCAGAAAACACCTCCTGATCGGCCGGGGGGACCTCCTCCCGTGTCACTGAACTCTTCGACCGGGTCCTCGCGGCTACTACGGGGACCTTGCAACACATTCCCTTCTTCATCTGAACTAGGGACGGGGGTAGCAGCTCCACATGGCGCATGAGCTTGAACCCCTGTAGAGGCCGCAGGTTGATTAGAAAGCAATTGATGGATAAGGCTCTTGGCAGGCCTACTATCCTGGTCAATCAAAGGGTCATTCCTGGCTGCATACCTGAGTCCTTTTCCCGCGGCCTTCCCCGTAGCAACCTGTGCTCTTCTTTTAGCGGATCGAAGAGGCATATCTTTGGGTACCTCCTGTCCCCCAGCACGTGACGCAGTCTTCTTAATCCTAAGGTTGCTCCAAAACGACTTGATTTCATGATGTCTAAACACCAGGCCAACAACTCTGTCTATGGGTCTTGCAATATATCCAGTGATGTCGATTCGCTTGACCCCAATGGCATTGTCATAAATGACCACTTGGGGTGTGTCAGCAGTATTGTCTACTCTTTCCACCGTATACACGCACTTCATGTCTGGCGACGATGACACGATAGCGAGAACGACATGCCAACTGCGGTTGTGATGGGAGAACTCCTCACTAGTGATATAATATGGGACGCTACCGCTCGACGGAAGCATGCCCCAATCATCGTTGCGAATGACCACAACTCGGAAACCTCCTTCAGGGTCCAAATTGTAGGCAGTATTGTGCTGGCAACACGGGTTGTCGCTGTGGTGGTGTTGTCCACCCGGTTTAGCCCATTCCAAGATGTCTTCAACTGTCATCTTGGCAACATCTTGATGAAAGATTTCCAAGTACGGGAGTTGAAGGTTAGACTGGCTGTTGCACGTGTTGCAGGCTGAAAGGGCATGAGTAGTAAAGACTGGAACAAGATCTTGAGGTGCAGCCCTTTGAATGTGCTCCATAACCAGGGGGAGGGAGACTCTTCCGTGGGGGTCAAGATCCGTGTATGCTCCGAGGATAATACACAACATATCAGAAGTGAAAGCTGAGTCCTTGCGTCCTTTGAGCACAGTGTATCCCTGTGCCGCTTCAGTTAAGGCGTCCTGCAGCAGGTGTCTTTCCGTCGGTGCATGTTCCTTAGTCCAGGCAGCCTTGGAGAAGATTCTTTGTGCCGTCAGGTATAGTGCACCGAAGACCGGGACGTTGACTGCAAACTCAGCAGCCCTTTGCAGTTCATCCTGCCTGATTTCCTGATTGGAAAGAAAAGCATCAGTTTGCACGAGTTGTGATAGTCTAAACAAGTGTGTTTGAATCTGTGCTTGTCTATTGGTAGCTTTACGAACTTTTTCCTGATTGGAGAATTCAGTTTCCATCGCCTTTCTCTTACCTCCGGCATTGCTAGTAGCAGCTTTGCTCTCAGCATACTTGTCCAATGATCGTCGCAGCGACAATCTCCACACGGGTCTAGAGCCTGAATGCCTGCTATTGCCTTCTGAACCACGACTATTCCTATCCTCATTCTGGCGCTGCTCGGAAAGGCATTGGACTGGTACATGTGCTTGTTGGATGTTGTCATACCCTTGTTCTTGCTGCCCTGGTTGCTGCTCTTGTTGCGTCCAAGGTGCAGTAGGCGGAATCTTGAATTGCCCATGGACCAGTGCGTCCAAGCATGATTGCGACCCAAATTGAACAAGGGATACTGGTGATTGCGACCGGGCAATATTGGGGGGGACCTGAGTGTAGGTTTCCTTTTCCCAGCTATTATTATCGCTATTGCTGTTACTCTGTTCGCATACTGGAGCCTGACCCGAAGACACTTGCGATCCAACCTTGGCATCACTCCTAGCGGCATGGGCCGTTTCTGTTTCTTCATTGTGACTGTCCAATGAGGCGCCAGGGGGCCTGTGGTCTCCCGACCCAGGCATATCGTTATGACTAGCTGTAGAAGCTTTGACCCCTTCATTTGAGTCAACTCTCATACCACTAACTAGTGGAGAGCGAGTTGGTCTAGTGACAGCGCTGATTGAAGGTACAGCAGCCGCTGTGGGCGCGTGAGTGTGTCCTGCGGGAGCATTTGTGTCAGTGGAGCATCCTCTACCTCTATTGGTCCCCTCCCCTTGTTGGCCTCCACTGTCCTTCTTCGCATCTTGTCCTTCTATGCTGGCAGCTTGAGGTTGAGCTGCGTTAACTTGACCTCCGTCACGAGCGCTGGATGCCTCCACCATGCCACTGTTAGCTCCTCTGTTCTGAAATGATCCTTGGTTGGTGCCGGTTTGTGGCACGGTATCGTTAGAGGCAGCATGAGGGGCAGAGTGCTGGGGTTGGTTCGGGGCAGCCACCGGCGGTGGAGCTGCAACGGGAGGGGGAGGAGGAGGTGGTGGTGGTGGGAACAAAGTACCAGAGGCATTGTCCCGCTCAGTGTTGTTCACCTGTCCCGAGACAGCCCCAGGAGGCACAGGGGCAACATGGGGAACCGGTGGTGGTTGATTCGTACTGGCTCTTCCTTCAACAACCTGCATTTCAACATCTTCGGCAGCAGGCTGGGCACTCATGGCAGCAAAGGGATTGCTAGCAGCAGTATAGCTCGGTTGGTACCTTGCTTCCTCTCCACTTTGTCGTGTAATGGCCCTCAGAATAACAAATTTGTTCGGATCAGGAAGGAGGAAACTGATCGGGCAGTGTTCAGGAAGAAACAGCGCAAGGTCGGCATCATCATAAACAAGGACCTGAACCTGATTCGAGGTGCCGGACACAATTCGACCAGCTTCTTTCCTTGGTTGATTAACAGCGACCGTTGTTCGTGACTTGAGGCGAACTTGAACAATGCCAAAATGGTCCCTTTGGAGTTTCTTACAAGGGGTGACCGGCTGCTGCAGTAGTGGGCCAATCCAACGATGGTGATCAGTAAACTCATGCTGGTCCGCAAGAGCTTCAACAAGGTCAGCAAGAACCTGGGAGGACACCTGGGTAGGGATAAGGACCCACGGAGCAAATTCATTGAAGATAATGCAGTGATAGGGAGAATCGTAGCCTGGTTCACTGTGAAGGTAAGTTGTGCTCACTCTCATTCTCTCGTAAGATCCTCTGTTGCCATCAATGGGGGCAACAGTGCTGGTTCTAGAGGCAGTGGCTTTATGATGCTTGATGGTATTAACAAAAGCATCGTATTTGTCTTCGACAAGTTGGACAACAGAAGGAGGTTTATCAGTCACAGCAGCAGGTAACAAAAAGGTGATGTCATAAAACTGATGAGGCTCAAATTCCCATCTGATAGGCAGCTGAGGCACAAAAGACCGCGGGATGTCGAAGGCAGCCACATTGAACACTCGATTGTCAGAGTCTATGACCTGCAATTCTCTAATGTTGGACGCCCCAAACTTCTTTCTTAAAGCTTCAGCAATTTGGTCAGAAACATTACCATCAGCATCAAGGAGGCGCCCATCATTCGTGATCTGAACAGGTTCGACAGTGAAGAGTCCAATGTGATCTTGATTGATAAACCCACTATTGGAGTCTTTTTGAAGTAACGCCAGAAGTCTGATTTGAAGGCCTCCTTGTTTTCTTCCAAAAGGTAAATCAATGCCCGCCTCCGCACATTTCATACGCAAGGCTTCCATAATAGCTCCCGCCTCAAAAACAAAAAGGGTTCTTTTGGTGAGGATGTAAAAGGTAAGCTTGAGGCTGGCGATGACAACAATCAGAGTGTCAACTTGATCTTCACGCAGGGATCTAAGGTCAAGGGCACAGACCTGTTGGTGAAGATCAACATCCACTGGACACTTATCAACGAAGGATGCAACAAGCGGCACCTGAATCGGCTTGCGCTGGAACTCAACTGGAGGTTCCCATTCACTGGCTTTCCGTTTGACCTCTTCAGCCCAGTCATTCAGCCTTGATATGATTTCGCCAATGGTATCTCGATCAGATCTATTGAACGGCTTCAGATTGATGAAGAAATCCATCCGGTCTTGTTTGGAAAGCGTGCTAATAAATGGAGCCTTCTTTCTGGTTTGAACATTCTGCACAAAGGGAAGCCTACCAAGTTTAACGCGCAATTCATCCGTCAATATTTTCCTGTGACCCGACCAGAGTTCAGATACTTGTTGACAAACCATTTTTTGAGGGATGTTGTAGCTGATGAGATTATTCGCATCATCCTTCTGGAGCTTGATGGCATATAATCTACTGCTGTTGCTATAAAGCCCACTGCTATCGTTATGGTCGATGTAGGCCAGGGTCTCCATTCTTTTGAAAAACCTTTGTTGATACGGATACCGAAAGGCAAAACTGCTGACCATTTCATGATACTGAGCGTCGGTATGCCCTTCTTCAATCAGCAATAGAGTAGAACTTCCATCAACAGCTTGTCCAAAGAGGCAGTCACTCACAGCAGCCACCATTCCTGGATGGTATTTATAAAGGACGAAGACGAACTTCTCAATTCCGCTGGAAGGAACCAAAACTTCATCAAGCATATCACGACTCAAGACAGTGACAGTATCGACTCGATCACACTTAACCATGCTGGGAAACGGCACAACTAGCTTAATGCCACTAGCCGAAGAAGGGATCAAAGATTCATCAGGCTTCCGAGGATTGATTCGCTCACAAAACAGCTGATACAAAAGATCAGAAATAGCGCCCTCGTGCTTTTTCTGAACAAATCCCATGGGCTTCATGCTGAATAAACAAAAAAAGATGGATGGCTTCCAAGACAGTCAGACAATTCCGCTACGGCAAAGAAACTACCCACCTACGCAGCAAGACGAAGTAGAGAGAGAGATCAGAGTAATTACTCTGCGAGTAATTCCCGCAACTGATGCCTCACAAAACAAAAAGAGCTCAAGAGCTCAAGATAAATACCTCTGTAGGCAAATATCAAGAGACACGGCGCGATCTAAATTAAACACGTCAAACAAAAACTTAGGGCACAAGATGCACTAAGGAGCAAATCGAGAGTCTAATACCTCTGTAGGCAAAAGACAATCAACAAGCAAGATAAATACCTCTGTAGGCAAATATCTTGGCTGTCTCTGGAGCAGCAGAGAGCGAAGACTAGAACTCCCACCGGCTAGTACAACTCGCCACCTAGTCTCTTTCAGTAGTTCTACCACTTCCCGACGGCAACACCAGAGGTGTGGCCAGCCAGTACTAAGTAGCAACCGCCAGCGAGACTTGAACCGAGACAGCTTGAGCCAAATGGCTACGGCCTGAACCAACCAGATTCACACCCTGCCCTCACCAGTAGGTAGTAACTTCGGTGAAACTGACCGTCTGGCCTTTGTGTGAAACAGGTGCGGTTCGCCCCTTGACGGTGTCTCTCCATGATCTTTGGGCACTACAAGCCCACCAACTCAGGAGCTATCAGCCCTCGAAGATGTCACCCCCAGATATACCATGGCTCCCGGAGCGGGCCAACTCTTGGGGGTTTTCTTAATGGCTTATCAGCTTGCTTTTGGCATTTCACGCTACAGCGAGGCTAATTGTCGCTTTGCACAAGCTTTGCTGCGCAATTTGCTGGACAACTTTTATCTCATGTCACATCACTGACAGATACGACCGACTACAACTTTGACAATCAGCATCGCAATTTTCCGCCGAATTGTTCGATGCACACAGTGATGTGTTGTGCACGTGATGGCTTTGCTAGCTGTCGCAGGACCAACTACAACGCTCCTTTGCTGAACGCTACACAGGGTTATGCAGAGGATTGGTGAGGCGGGGAATTCATTGCATGTACATGTTTTTCGCAGTTCCACTGCCTTTGCTTCGTTTGCTTCTACGCTTCTCTGCTTCGAAGCTTCGTCTGTTTCACTTCGTTTCACTTGGTTTCACATGGTTTCACTGCTTCTAATCGACCTTAGCTTAGTGCTACCAAGGCGACGCAGGCGAGCAAAAAAAAAAGACCTGTGGCTTCAAAAACACGGGTGTGGTTGCGCTTTTCACGCAGCGCGGTTGTGGCTGAGAATCTGTTTTGCCATCAATGACAAATTTGCATTCATGTGGGGAATTAAGGAGGCGCACTTTCCGCGATCGATGGAGTACGGAAAAAGCGCGCCCGCAGCATTGCTGAAGGCAGTTGTTTGATGTAAACATGACGGTTTGCGAGCGGAATTCATTCGAAGTGTCCATACATTGGTCTTTGAAATTTTTAAGTAAATCCTTGTAGTGAATCCTTGTAGCTTTTTGGACAACCAGTAACCTGCATCTTGTGTCCAATAGGCACTTCCCGGAAAAAAAATACATGGGTCTTCAAAATTTTGGTCATGTTTTGTGAAATCAAATTTGGCTTCAGCGGAATTGAGATGAAGCGAATGGTTTCAGGGCGAATTTAATGTCCACGTTGTGGTCAAAATGCATTTGCGAGTGCCGACCTTTAGCATTTTCATCTTCGTCGCAATGCTCTTGGAAGTCGCCCTTCTTTTCCCTCCAGACTTCCAACGCTTGAACGTTCTAAGACATTCATGCTGAGGCAGCGGAGGAGAGGCTCCCTGCAGTAGATCTTTAGAACAGGGTGGATGAGTTTTCATGTTGGCAAAACCAGCGGAAGAGGCTTCAAAATCCTCCGCGGATTGCTCATCTACAAGAAACTTCATTGTTTTCCCCAAGCTAATTTCATATTTTTCTTGGAAAGACTTGCGCAGAAGGAGCGGAGGAGAGGTCTAAAACATGGAAATCCTTAATTAATTACTTGGACAGCGCTAGAACCATTGGCAATTTCATCGTTGCTGCTCCAAATTTTAAAAACGACAAAATTTCTTAACACCAATGTACCCCCCAAGTGTGTGTGCTCTTGCAAATGTGCTCCGTATGTGTGCTCTCATATGTGCTCCAACAGGCGTGCTCTCATATGTGTGCTCATATGTATTTTCGCATGTGTGTTCTCATATGTGTGATCATGTCCGTCCTCTCCCATTTGTGCTCATATGTGTGTTTCATTTGTGTGCTCTCACATGTGGGTTCATAACTGTGCTCTGATATGTGTGCTCTCTTGTCTGCGCTCTCATATGCGTGCTCTCACATGTGTGTTCTCACACATGTGCTCATATGTGTGCTCTCATATGTGTGCTCTCATATGTGTGCTCTCATATGTGTGCTCTCATATGTGTGCTCTCATATGTGTGATCATGTGTGTGCCCTCACATTTACATTTGTGCTCATATGTGTGCTCGCAATTGTGTGCTCTCACATGTGTGTTCATATCTGTGGTCTCATATGTGTGCTCTTTTATCTGTGCTCTCATATGTGTGCTCTCATATGTGTGTTCTCACATGTGTGCTCATACATGTGTGCTCAAATGTGTGTTCTCATATGTGTCTCTCAAATGTGTGCTCTCATATGTGTGTTCTCACATGTGTGATCGCGTGTGTGCTGTCACATTTGTGCTCAGATGTGTGCTCATATTTGTGCTCATATATGTGCTCAAATCTGTGGTCTCAAATGTGTGCCTTTTTGTGTTCTCACATGTGTTCTTTCATATGGGCGCTCTCATACCTGAGCTCTCGAATGTGCGCTCTCATTTGTGCGCTCCTAGTTGTGTTCTCAAATAAATGCTTTCGCTGTGTCCATTTCCCACTTCCCTCCATCTCACTGTTTCGGGTCTCTTGCCGGGATGGTTTCGGGTGTTTTCTTGGGGTGTTCTTCTTTGGTGTTTTGTCTTTGGTGATCTTTCGTTTGTGCTTTGTTTTTTTTTTGTTTTGCTGGTTTTTTGTTCTGGTGATATTGTTTTTTTTCTTTGCATCTTTTGCGTTTCTATGGTGTTTTTGGTTTGGGTTTTGCCTTGCTGGTGTTTTTTGTTCTCTGGTTTTTTTTCTGGAGATTTGAATGGTCATTTTTTATACGAAAATGATTGAGCATGTAGATTCCAACCGTTGATGCTACCGAACTGTCTCGGAAAATTAGAGGGAAATTTCTTTTCAAAAATGACATGTTATGTGTCATGCGCAGCATTACAGCACCCGTTTTTGAAATATATGTGGAAAGTTTTTTACCAAAGTGACAGAACATGTCCAATACAAGGCATCATGGTACGGATTTGTTTCAAAATTTTACCGGAAATTACCATATTGAAGTGATTTTACAAATGACGTATAACGATTTTCAGAGCCAATCTTTTTGGAAAATTATGTGGAAATTCCCTGCAAAAATGACGACTTATGTGACATGCGCAACATTTGGTACTTAATCTTTTCAATTTTTAGATGGAATTTTCATATCAAAGTGAAATAACATGTCAGGTACATGGCATCATGGCACCGAATCTTTTTCACGATTTTAATGGCAATTTCCAAATTAGAATTGTTTACCTGTGATTTCCAACGGTTGATGATACCAAATTTTTGTGGAGATTGATAAGGAGATTCCCCGATGAAAATGACATAACGTGTCATAGTCCAAGGCATGATGGAACCATTTTTTCTTGAAAATTTATTTGGAAATTTGGAAATTTCCAATTCAAAATGGTTTACATGTGATATCCAAGGTCTGATGGTACCGAATGTTTTTGAAATTTTGGTGGAAAATCTACATGAAAGCGACACAACATGTCAAGTACAAGGTATCATGGTACCGAGTTGTTTTGTTTTCGAGATTTTCATGGAAATTTCCATACCTAAGTGATTTACATGTGACATTCAACGATTGATGGCACCAAATTTTTGTGGAAATTCAAATGGATATTTCCGTATGAAAGCGACATAACATGTCAGGTGCCAACATCATGGTACTAATTTTTCCCCAACAGCGTAAGCTTATGGGGTCTTCAGCCCAGTTAAGTTCCGGTGTGAGCCGGTGCAGCTTCCAGGCTCAGGTTCCGGAGGTTCCGAAAGGTTCCGGGAAGTTCCGGTGCAGTTGCCAGCGAAAGGTTCCGGAGGGTTTCGGAAAGTTCCGGGGAGTTCCGGAGCAGTTGCCAGGCAAGGTTCCGGAAGGTTGCGCGGGGTCCCGGAGGGTTCCGGGAGTTCCGGTGCAATTGCCAGGCAAGGTTCCGGAAGGTTCCGCAGGGTTCCGGTGCAGGTGGCAGGCAAGGCTCCGGAAGGTTCCGGAGGCTTCCGGTGCAGATGTCAGGCAAGGTTCCGAAAAGTTCTGAGGGTTTCGGAAGGTTCCGGGGAGTTCCGGAGCAGTTGCCAGGCAAGGTTCCGGAAGGTTCCGGAGGCTTCCGGTGCACATGTCAGGCAAGGTTCCGAAAAGTTCTGAGGGTTTCGGAAGGTTCCGGGGAGTTCCGGAGCAGTTGCCAGGCAAGGTTCCGGAAGGTTCCGGAGGCTTCCGGTGCACATGTCAGGCAAGGTTCCGAAAAGTTCTGAGGGTTTCGGAAGGTTCCGGGGAGTTCCGGAGCAGTTGCCAGGCAAGGTTCCGGAAGGTTCCGGAGGCTTCCGGTGCAGATGTCAGGCAAGGTTCCGAAAGGTTCCGGCGGGTTCCGGCAGGTTTGGGAAATTCTGATGCAGTTTCTGGAGATGGGCAGTGGCTCTTGCTGTTCGGGAAAACCGCCTTAGCTTATTTTTGGGACTTCTTTGGACATTTCCATATCAAATTGACTTAACATGTGATACCAAAAGAGTTGCTGGTACCGATCTATGTCATTTTTCATGTTTTCATTTTGTTTTATCCATATCTCCTCAGCAACCCTGCTTCAAATTAATATTTGTAATTTTGGTTTCTGTATATTTAGTCTACTACTTTTTGGTTATCATACGTAACGCTGCTACAACATGAATTTTTTTGCTCTCGGCCCAACCGTCGTCTAGTTTTTTCAGGTAAGAAAAGAGAAAAACAAAAAATGAGACAGAAACGAGAAGATGAGAGAAGGGAACCCAAAGGGAGAAAATGAAGAAAGTACAAATTGAAGAATACAATGAAGATGAACAAATGAAGATGAAAAAGTGAAAACAAAAAGACGAAGAAAACAAAAAACACATGAACAAAAAAAATCATGAAAAGGTGGAAAATGAAGATCGTGAACGCCTTCCTTTGAAGACAAACCTTGTTTTCTCCGCTGCCCATTGCAAAAGCGGAAGGGTCACCATGCAGAACAAACAATGTCGGAAATTAATCGCTCCAGGTCCAAAATGTTGGCATGCGTTCTTGAAAGGTTGAGGAATTGAAAACAGTATCGTTGAACAGGCTGGTTAATAATGGGACCCACCCCATTGAAGGCATCCTTCCAAAATTTTTGAACTGCATTTTTACTGTCGGGATGTGCGCGTCCATGCCTAACACTCATCTTGGACCATTTCGTCCATTTGGTCAGTTGGCATCATCAACAGACCACATAATCGATTCTTTTTCATTCAGTGCCCTGCGTCTAGTTCAATTGTGATCAAATGTGATCTCACCACAAACTCACTGGTGTAAATCTTGTCCGAAATACCTTGGAATTTCGGTTGGTGGCAGATTCTTCAACTGATAAAGTAGTGAGCGAACTGTTCAGACTTAACGCGTTTTACTGTATTATGTCATCTTTGGATGCTGGCAGGTGCACCCTTTTGGCGAAGATGAAATGACAGTTCCTTCCCCTCTTTGCTTCAGAATTTTTCGACCTACAGAATTGAAGCTGGTTGCATTCCAAAACAAAATTATGAATTCTTCCCCTCCTTCGTGACCCCGTACATCGTGTCTTGGTCAAGTCTCTCCCGGCCGGCTTTGTTGTGCCGAGTCCCTCCCACCGTTCAAACGGTTGGAAGGTCGTCAGCCATGCGCATCCAGGAAGCTCGTGGTGGTGCTCATTATCAAGGCATGGATGCGAAGGCGTGTTGGATACATGACATGCGCAATACTTGTTTGGGATCAGGGATGCGACAAAGTCAAATTTGAAAATCGGTTGAGTCCCATCCCTCACTGTCGAAACTTTCACATGACAGGGGCCCTGGGCCTAACTGGCACGATTCAGGGCCAAAAAAAACTATCCCATATCAATATCGAAGTTAATGATCAGCTGATGCTTTTATGTTCGACGGTACTGAACACGGAGGGATGCACGCATTGTGCACCGGACAAACACAACGTCTTTTTAAAATGGGGTATTTTTTGTGTCAACACTGACCCCAAGAGCCCTTGTCACATGTGCGATGTTTTCACTTGTCCGATTGTTTTTTAATATTTTTTTTTAAGTTGCGCCTTGACGGTCGCAAAAATCGGGGTATTTTGTGCATAGAATCGTCCCCTGCTTCCATATTTTGTTTGAAATAGAGGGGGCATACAAAAAACATCAAAAACAACATTTAGCAACAGAAAACGTGCCCAAAATAAGTCGTCCATTTACGCGTGTCTTTCTTAAACTGCAAACCAACTGGGCCAGCAAACAACACGAACACGAACACGAACACGAACACGAACACGAACACGAACAAGAACAACAACAACAACAAAAACAACAAGAACAGCAACAACAACAACAACAACAACAACAACAACAACAACAACAACAACAACAACAACAACAACAACACATGTGTTGCAAACGAAAACCACCGGAACTTGATTTGCAACGGGTTTGTGTGGCAATTTTTGCCACCGCGCGGATTGTGGGGTGGGTTTGTGCAAAACTTCGAGGTCCAAAAACGGATAACACCAAAATTTGAAATCGGCAAAAGCAGTACCGTGGCCACTTTTTTCCACAGTGAGTCAACGGCCAAAAATTAGGTTGCGTTTCCAATGAACGTTTGAAAGCTGACCATGATCGTACATGACGTCAATTGTCCCAGTAGCAAACGATCACTACAAGGACATGTTTGTTTTGTGCCGCGTGAATTTCCCAGAGTATCATTGGTGGTACGCTGCGACATTGGGAGGGTGATTTCTCACCAGTGTCTGATATGTTTTTCTTTTTTCTTCCCAATTTGCCCAAAACAAATTACCGACAACTTGGACCCGCTTGGTACCACTGAAACTTTGACTAACGTTGAGCCTGCATGTCTGAAACCAGTTGATTTAAGGCACATGCGGGGCGAAAAAAAATTCAGCTGCCCACCGCCAAAAACAGAACTGCACAAAAACATCCATCAAGTTGAAGCAGGAGGGACATCCCGGCTTCTTTCGGCAGCTTCGTTTGCAGGCTAAAATCCGTTGGCCGACAAGGTCGCACTCAAAGTAGGCCAAAAATGGCGCAATGACAACGTAAACCAATCCAGAATACAATTCAGGAAGATGAGGCGTTCTGCCATTCCATGCGCGAGGGGCTTGGTGCCAAGTCGCGTCCCACACAACCTTTTGGGGAAGGCCAACAAGGGAACGCAATAATTTCCGAAATTCAACATTCATTGTTCGCGATTCCGGGCGGCGCAACATCGTGCACCAATTGCAACCACCCGGCTGGAGGAAAAACAGCAGGATGAAGGAAATGGAGGTATGCCCGACGGTTTTGTTTTTTGGCGTCCATCGGTTGGGAAAAAATGTGTTGGTTGTTTGCCCCTCATGGTACTACGAACATGAATCCCGAGTTTCAAAAAAAAAATCGTTTGAATTGCGGGCTTTCCGGAAACATCCCGTTGAATCGGCCATCGCATGAAGGAATGCGTCGGTGGAGTGAATGGGCAGTTCACCTCCGCATGATTTCGGTAACACATTGGGGCACCATTCCTTTTGGAGGAGTCAATGCGAACGCACGGGCATCAATTTGCGTGATGGTTCCAACCTATAAGGCTTCCGTTTTGCTGATGATGTTTTGTGCCTGTGCACCTGCAAAACCTATGTTGCATCATTGTCGAATATTGTAAAAGTCCATCCTGCTCAAGGGGGTCAATTGTTGAGTGCTGCCAAGACACAGGTTTCGACAAGGCAGGCGCAAACACCAAACACACCTGAGATTCATTCATCATGGGGAATCAGTGGACGCCGTTGATTTTGATGATTGTCAGAATTGATTGGGCTGCATTATATCTGGCGATGTTTTCCGTGGATATACATGGGGCACAACATCACATCCAAACAGTTTTTCAAACCTTTTTTGGCACCAAATAGATTTTTTGAAATAAAACATCATGTGTGAGGCGAAGGTTGTACACCGTGACGCAATTATCACACCGGTTGCTATCTGGAGAGCGGTGTGCAGGAGGACGTACGAAAGTCCGCCGTTATTGGTCGTCAATGATGGGGTTTCAGCAAGTCGCCTGTCCTTCGTAATTTCGTAAAAAGTGCACCGTTTTGGACCGAATGTTCTAGCGTAGGACATTTCGTCGAAACAACTAAACAAATTGTTCAGCCAATCATCGCGTCCAAACACAATGGTTTCAGCCACGATTCCATCAGACAGACCTGGTTTTTTTCTTCTTCCCCGGTTCGCGGTCAGAACCAACGCCATGGTAATGCATAAGAAGATTACATCCGTTGGATGTTTCGAAGTGCAGCTAAAATTCCATCATGACAGCTGTGCAAATAGATCGGTTTAAGGACCAATCTTTTGTGGCAATTCCCCGGAGCCAAATTTAGCCGTGAAAAACACTGTTGGAATGTCTTCAGCATTGTGCAAGTTGCTATTTCCAACGATGGAAAAAACTCTGGGTGCCAGACCACTTGGATCGGCCCACGTTTCCACGTTGTTTTCCGTAAGACGGCAGGCAAACATCCGGTTCGCGGATGCTTTGATGATATACGCAGGGGCTCACGTCGAGCTGGAGTTTATGTTGGCAACCTTGATCGAGCAGTTGAAAAAATGGGCGTCGACATGAATGTTCACTATTTTTTCTTCGGCGAGGGCTTTTTACATTGAAGTTGATCACTTTTTTTTTTTGCTTTGCGCCCGTTCGAGTTGAGAACTAGGGTCCATGGAGGACACGGGGCAGGCGCACCCATTTGGATGGCATTCACGGTACACAGTGTTGCAAAAAACCGTGAATTCGTCCAGCCCTGTCACAAATAGTTGGGCCGAAAACAAACTGGAGACTCAAAGTTTAACCACAGGCTGCAATTTGGTAGGGTGAAATTTCGGGAACACCGGTGGATCGTCACGAGCAAACGTGTGATTTTTTGCTGCGGTAAATTATTTGCGGTTGTCATGTCCTGGACCGTTTTGTTTGGCCTTGCAATATTGCCTTTGACGCAAGAACGTGTGATGAAATTGGATCGTACTTAAGGACCAATGCTTGGATCCATCGTGGGTTGGGCGGCATTTGGATGAGTCTCGGGAGCAAACAACGAATCGCATGAATCAGCGCTTGTCCGGCCGCAAAGGAAAAAAAACATCATCAGCAAAACGCAAATGTACAAACCATCGAGGAAGTCGAAGCCGACAAGACCAATGTGGTCTTCCCGTTTCCGCACGGAAAATTGCAAGACTGAACAAAACAATCTTAGGCTGAACACGCGCCCTTGTTTCATGCCAGCACGGCTATGAAATCCACGGCCGCGACCCCAATTTCCAATTACTTTCCCGCATTGGTTGCGGTATAAGACCTGGAGGACCCTAAGGGCTGGAGGACCCAAATCAAATGTTCGTACAAGCCGAAATATGTGAAAAAAACCACGTTTGATGACAGCAGCATGGTTCGCGCGTGATCGGTATTAATAGGAAAAAATGTCCGGGCAGCACTCGATCTCACGCTTGCTGTGGCCCATTCATCGCAGAATAAAATCACCGTGTAAATCAGGTCCACAAACCGCTAAGGCGTGGGCAACAAAATTCGGGAATCGTTTTCCTGCCTTGACGTCAGCGTTGCTCTGCATTGAACAACGCTGTGACGAACACATGCCCTGTTTGACACCACGTTCCATCTGAAATCCAAAACGGGATGCCAAAAAAATGCGGATCACAGTTTTCAACACGATCGTCAATCTTGGATCCGGGTTTTTGAGACCATCAAACACGTCCCATTGCACGCCACCATGTAGCTACGATTCCAAGCGCCGACGAATTCACAGCTAGTACAATCCACACAAATTGTGTGAACACTGTGTGAGCACCCCATGACAATTCCAGACGCCGAAAGCCAAAACGCGTGAACAAGAAGTCTGGACACACCCAACTTGTTGATCCAAACCAGGACATAATGGGATGTTTTGAAACCTCGTTGCTATGAAACGCGCTGTCAATAACAGCCTGCAACCCGCGCAAGGAATGTCAGCGTGGTGGTCCACAGTTCCGTTGTTTCAGTGTCCACTGTGGTTTGTCAAACGCAGGGTTTTCGAGGCTCAGCGGGGTTCAATGGAACACAAATTTTGCAACATTTCGAAACTTCCGCAAGATCTCGTACCGAGGGTCGCCTTGTGAATTATGGGCAAGTCATTTAATGATGTGTGTTTTAATGTTACTTCATGCATCTGGCAGCGTGTTTTGATGAATCTCCACTTGGCAAATTCCTCCAATCAAACATAGGCTGGTGATGATTTCATGCGTTGCACAGCTTGCAAGTCTTAATGCGACGGCGCTTATCTCAAACGGACGCTGCGAAGTGTCAACGGTGACCATTGGGCTTGAACAGCGGCAGGTTGAGTGCGCCGCAAATATCTGATTGTTCATACTTTTGACATGGACAAACTATTTTTTTTTTCGAATGTTATTTTTGGTTCCGGTGAGGAGGCCACAAAACAAATAAACAAAAATACGATATACAAATCCTGGTTTGGATTTCCTGTTTGCAATGGGTGACCACGTGCGCCGTTTAATTTTGTTGAGATTTTTTAAACCACAAACATGGGGTCGTGCTCTCATTTTAGGCTGAGACCCCAATATCCACTAATTCTCGTAAAACCAAAAATTTTTTTGTAGCAAACATCATTTTTATTGATGTATTCTCATATCAAAACTCCAAGTCATTTTGAAGCGAGGGTATCAAGCGAGCTTGCCAAGGCATCATGAAATCCAACTTCATTTTATAGCACGCATTTTTTTTGTGAGATTTTGGTTTCACATTGGAACTGGGCCCCAATTTTAGAGCAAAATTCTGCAGTTCACAACACGTTTGGGAATGAGCCATCGGGGCGGACACGGTGCATGAAGGCTGAACATTACCGCAGATGATCGATGATGATGATGATGATGATGATGACGATGACGATGATGATGATGATGAGGAGGATGAGGATGATGAGGATGATGATTGATGATGATGGAAAATGCCGTATGATCTTCTCATGAGCATGGCATTTGGATCGCCGTGTGCGTTTTTGACCTAAAATGGGTGGACCTGAGTCATGGTCTCGAATAAAAATGTTACACTAAACAAAAAAACAGTGATTCGCAATCTTCATCTTAGAGTGGGCGCAGCCCGAAAACCATAACGTGCCAAACCTTCTGGAATCTATCAATTTCCAATTGACATTTTAGAGTGAAGTCGCTTTTATTTTTTTCCATTTTCGTACGAATCCAATCTCATTCTAAAACACTTGATTCGAGTCGCGATGATGTTGATCAACTCAAAGCAGTATGCGTTTTAGATCACAGGTAGGGGTTGCCGTAAACACTATATACATTTAGGGAGTGGAACCGGTCCCCTACCATTGCTGCTTTGAACTGAGTTTCTATCAATACGGGAACCCACTGCCTTTTGAACACATGGTTTTGTATTAAAAGACTTGTGCGCTCCATTTTTGTAGTGGCTTTGGTCCCCTTGACTTTTAAAATCGCATGACCAGTGTCAGATCATTTTGCACTGTCAAATCTTTTACTTCGTGGACTTTTTTGGTAGGGCCCTGCTGCACCTCATTTTTGGAAATTCAATGACACTAGTTGACCCGCATTGCCACTACTGGGCATTAAATGACACTACTTGACCCCAGTTGACACTTTAATTGCAACACTGGACACTACATGACATTAGTTGACACGAAATGACGCTGATCGACACTAAGTTGCACTAATTGCCACAAAGCAGTACGAATGCACACTAAATGGCACTAAATGACACTACTGTTGGTCACACTAATTGATGCGCATATGGGGCGTTGGAACTTCATGCAATAGTTGGGCACGAAATGCATTTTGTAGTGCGATGACTTGGGGGAATGGTTGAGCACATAAAACTTGAAATGGACCTGGAAAAAGCGTGATTTTCAAGGTTCGTTGGAAATTCTCGAAAAGTCATTTTAGAGCAAACCCGATTTAGTCGATTTCATGTAGCCGGATTTCTAATTTTCTTTTTAGAGTGGTCCAATCTTGGGAGGGCCAAAGGGGTGTGTACCTTATTTTGGGCAACGTGCGCCAGACATTTGAGAGCGTTCCTGCCAGTGAATTTTTTTAGAACGATTTAAAAAGAGGGTCACCACTCCACCTTGGGAATTTAAACCTGGGTGCATTTGGTGACAATGGCTCGCTGAATGAAACAATTTTTGGTTGAAATTTTGATATACTTTGACCATTTGTCCAAGACTGTCCAGCATGCCGCCTCCCAAGGAGTTCTTTGAGTTTTCCCACAATAATTTTATAGCAGGCCATGTTGAAAAAGGTATGAGGTTTGGTCGATTTCCAAAATCATTTTCAAGCGAGTCCTTTCCAAGGCTTGAGTTCCATCCAGGCTCTGCATTTTTTTAGCACGGGGTGCGAATCTTTTTTCAAACCTTTCTAAAATAGGTGCACGGCCACACATGTAGATTGCACAGGTCGATATGTACAACATGTTGGTGATCGTCCCGGCAAATTTTTATTTTTCTGACTTTACACGCTCCTGCAAGCCTGGGATCCAGGGGCCTAGGCTAGGTGGATTCACGTGCTCGGGTGACATGTCACGCTGTGATCAGTGCTGCGTGTTGTTGTGGGGCTGAAACATGCCCCTTTTGCTATGGGATGCGGGACCATTTGCCAATCCCAGGTTCTTTTCTTGGATCTGCTCCGTCTGTTGATGTTTGGGGTCGCAATGTGCCAAATTTTTGGTCAAAATGAGGGTTTCTGAAAATAGAGGACCCCAAAATGGTTGGTTTACTACTTTAAAGAAATCACCGAAAACGATGATGTAGTGGGTTACCACTATATGGAAAAACGTCCATAGGCAGCTACATAATCCAAAGGAACATGTGAATTTTCATTCGACGCATCGTGTAAGGAATTATATGTTTGCAATCTTTGCGTCCCAAAAGGTTTCATTCTATGTTTGAAGTGGGCGCGCGGCTCGCCCTTTAGATTTATTTGCAAAATAAATTATTGATCAATATCTAGCGTCACAATTGATGGCTTCTCGAGATGGGCGTGTGTTTGCTCCAGCAACTGCTCTTTAGTCAGGGAATTGGCAGCGCGGAATTCTGTTTTGGTGTGGGAAAACAGGGAGTTTCACATTTTTACGCGGCTACATGCGACAAACATTTCGTAAAACCGTTGACCAAGTCGCTGTTTTTCAGTGTGGCTCCGGGACCAACACAGCAGTTGTAAGACAAAAAACAGTTCGGTGCACAGCAACTGGCTCAATAGCCAGCACCGCATTCACTTGTGGTTTGAATTTCAAATTGAAATAATTAATAATGAAATAAAAACATAGAGACACAAGGTGAACATGCTGTGTACTTTTCCGCCCGGCAACATCCAGGTGCGGTACCTGATGCCAGCAAGTGTAACACCTAACATATCCCGCCAATTTCCGCTGAATGCGTTTTCCATGGCGGGTTTTATGGTGCTGCGGTCTTGGCCCCAGTCCCAGTGTCAAATTGGAGCACCGTGGCCAGCCTTGTGCTTCATAGTTCTGTTGCCAGCGTGGCGGCCATGAGGTTTGCGTGCGCCAGCATGGCTGTGGCAGGCCCTGGAGTTCCTTGGCACTTCAAGTGTTGAGGTCATTTTGCTACCAAGAAATTCATAACTTCACACGTTGCAAGGTACCCGCTCCACTTTGGGTGTCTCCAACCAGCGGGGGCGACACCCCACCCGGCCGCTACGGCCACACTGCCGTGATGGATCTTGATGGAAAGATGTGGATGTTTGGTGGGGCCAGCGTTGGCAACACAGACGGCTCCAGCCTCAGCCAGTCCTCAGAAGATTCAGTTCTGCCATGCGGGTGGTCAGGAAGTATAGGAAATCAATTTTGGTCATTGCATGCCACAGACCTGAAAACCTGCAAAGAACACAAACCATTTCATGAGTCCAACTCGCTGGTGACGATTGCTTTTTAGTGCCTGTTGACTCTTTCGGAATTGTGCCACTGGTCTAGATGTACGGTGGAAATATCGTTTTCCAA
>VSDK01014725.1:28332-47399 GCA_009767595.1 Symbiodinium kawagutii
CGTCGTGAGTGTTCACCTGCACATGTTTTTCCAAGGCTACTCCAATGATGTGTACTGCTTAGACACTCAGGTGCCCTGAGGTTTTGCATCGTTTTGCACTCTTTTGGCGCTTGAGCAATGCACATCAATGAACTCACAAATGATGAAGGCAATGGAAGCTGATAATATCCTTAATGCTGGTTAATGATTGGCTACGAACTGGTTTACACGTAATTGGCCAATCATTGGCAAAGAGCAGACCGATTAAGGACCGATTAGTTCCAATTGAAATAACTCATGTAGCTAGGTGGTCAATCACCATACTTTGCAAAAAACCATTGGTGATGACCAATTATTAGTGATCGGTTAATCATCCGTTACTAATCAGGCCAGTAACCAATTGGTCAATAATTGACCAGTGAACAGCCAGTGGTCAATAACCATATTCACATAATAGCAGTGGCAACCCACTAAGAACCACAAAAACCATTGGTAATCAAGCATTGGTTAATTGGTTCATTGGTAGCTGGTAATAACCATTGGCAATGAACCATGGGAAATAGCCATTGGTGATAACCATTGGCAATGACCATTCGGTCATTGATTCATTAGACTCATTAGACATAATCCTTGGGAATCAACCATTGGATATACAGTTGATCAACCATTGGTCCATAACCATCGGTTCATGCTTGACTCCACATGTTCTCGGATGCAGGTGGTTCCCGTTTCTTGGAGCTCCCCCAGCACTGCTGGGGAACGACCTATGGGCCGCTTCGGGCATTCTGCCGTCATGGCTGCGGATGGAAAAATGTGGATTTTCGGAGGGCGAAGAAGTCGCAGTGATAGCAGTCTTTGCCTCAGAAAAAGGATGGATGGATCACTTAGATGATGAAGATGTGGATCAAGAGTTGGTTCAGGTCAATGATTTGTGGATTTGAACGTGTGACAATTGGAGCATGAAACAGCATCAACCAACCATTGAACGTGATTTGACTACTATTGAGCCTTGTTAATCACTCAACTATTATTGTGCCACTTTGAAGTAGTGTGGGTTCATACTTAGAATGTACAACTATGCTTGAAACAATTCTCAATAATTTAAAGGTGGGGGTCCAGAAGAACTCCAGCCGCATGTTGTGCCTTGCTTGTTCCCTTTCCAAAAGGCTATTTGGATGATTTGTATTACTTGGACACTCAGGCAGGGAAATGTGTGCATGTGACATACCATTTCAAACGGCCATAAACCATTATCAACGGTGAATTTCTCCATAGATAATGGCAAAGAAACTTTGATCATGGGTTTTAAGCAGTGAACTTGTAGTGACATCGAGGCTGTTGTGTTTTCCAGTTTGGCTTGTCGAGGCAAGGCCACCCACTTGGGTGTCTCCGGTGACTTCTGCCGGACCTGCGGGCCGCTTCGGACATTCTGCAGTCATGGCTCTGGATGGCAAGATGTGGATCTTTGGGGGGCGCAGTGGCGACAGCAGCAGCCTCAGATTGCTGCCAGTTTCTCCAAGGGTCAAGTGATGAAGAGAATTCAACCATCATTCATCAACCATCACGAATCAAGCATGATATCAAGCATCATGACCAACCATGATATACCATGAGATCAAACATCATTATTAAGCACAGCTCTCGTTTTTCGCCCCGGTAAAAAAATTCTGAACACCCCAAGGAATTCCCACTCCAGGTCACTAGCGACCAACTTGTGCCCCCAAAGTCAGTCAGGGATCTGACTGCACTCCATCCCGCAGCCCAAACAGCTTGCCCAAGTAAACGCACCAACTGCTTAACTGAATGAGTTGGTTAATTAACCAATTGGTCAACAAACCAGTCAATGAACTTAGCAGTCATTTACTATTGGTAAACTGATTCACCTAAATTTGGTGAATCAGCTTTTTGTTGATGATCTTCACCATTAACCAGCAGCCCATGACCATGATCCAGGAGACTTGCCAAGTCAGCCCTGAGGCTATTTGGATGATGTCTACCACTTGGACACTCAGGTGGATGCGGCTTCGGACAAGTTTGTTCACTGCACATGATTGGCAACTGTGGAAGCTGTTCCCTTCTGAAAAGATTTTCCCTGTCATAGACATGGATGGGAGTGTTCCCTTCTCTTACACCGGAAGCCCAGCAGTTCCATTGATCGAAATCATGGCCTACTCCCACGGCTCGCCAGGCCACTCCTCCAACCTGGACGCGTCAGATGGTGACAAACCCTTTGGAGCGCGCGTACCACACGGCTGTCATGGATTCCAATGGAAAGATGTGGGTCTTTGGAGGGGGCAACAGCACGAGCAGTTGAAGCCTCAGTTGTTCTTGTCGCGCAGATGCCTTGGAAAGATATTTGAGCAATGATGTTGACCCTGGATGAAGCTAAACGCTAGGTTTATTGATTGAGGGGGTATCATTTTCAAGGGAAATCAGTTGGCTTTTGGCGAATTTCCCTTATAAATCATCCAGGGGTTTAACTTCATCCAGGGTTGGCAGTACTTTCCACTGGTAACTGGTTGTACATTTCTACTGGTGCATATTTCATTGAAGGACCAAGTGACAGATGTGCAATGCTTTCCACTGGCTGAGGCTCCTTAGACGATGTGCAATACTTCGATGCCCAGGAGGGGATGGGAAGCAGCACATGGCTTAGTTTTCTGAAGCGTTTTCTAAGCAGCTACACTGAAGATAATTGTCGCATCTAAGCAATGAAGGTGATTGCTTAATTCAGGCCATCGTTTCTTTGGGTGGTATACTAAACCACGTTGGCCTCTAAACATCAGTCATTTCTTGTTGAGGAAAATGCAGGAATCAAACCATCTCTTGTGAACATGCAGTGGTGAGCCCTGATGTGTGACGCAGATCTATTGTGCGAAACATCCAACATTACGTTGTCAGTTGAAGGAACCTTGCTCGAGTGATTCGAACACGAAAAAGGTAGGATGGCTTGATGTCCTTTTCACATGGGTCAACGAGAACTAGAGGAAAAATATGAAGAAATCCCCAGTGGCCCACAACCCCCCATTGGTCATGCCTGAGACATAATGCACACCGCGGAGACCACAGGAAGTTCCAGTCACATGGACATCTCCAGAGCTTGATGAGAGTCCGACTGGTCGTGTGATGCATACTGCAGTTATGCACAACCAGACCATGTGGATAGTTGGTGGCTTTGCTGGAAGTATCTCGGACTGTTTGGCGAACTTCTGATTGTTTCAGCTGGTATATGCTGATAAAACTACCGCAAGCCTGGGCAAGCTGGGCGCGGAAGTCGCGGGGAAAGTGAATATTAGTCACTAGTCGAAACCAAGAAGTGCCGAAGAAGATGATGTCCCAACCCACAAGTGCCTCTGTTTCAACATGCAGACTCGCAGGTAATTTTTCCGTGCTGGTGTTTTCTACCCTTGGTGTTCTGTTTTCTGCTGGTGGATGATTCTGGTGATCATTCCCGGCATCGTCTCTGTTATTATTCATGTATCCTAGATCCTATTGATCACTACCTCCTCATCCTTTCATTTCATGCGGACAGACAGACTTTCTCACACATGCGGCCTGTGTGGCACTGGAGAGGCTAATAGTGATCAAACAGGATTAAATGTGATTGATACTTCTTGTTTTTCCTGGCTCACAATGTTACTTGTTGTGAATGGTAGTTTAAAGTAATCAGGGTTCATGATTGTTGGAAGTGACTAGCCAATTCTCGCTCCTAGTCAATGTTTGGTTTTGCTGCATGATATCAGCGATAGCGGTTCAAACTTGTTACTGAATGGCTGATCATGGTTTCTATTTGTCAAGAATTGATAAGTAGGGTTTAACCTTGACAAAAACAGTTCATGGCGGACAATATGGGTTAATCATGGTCTATATTGGTTAGTAAGAGTTATTTGAGGTCAATGCTTGTTTTCACTTGTTGACAGCGGTCACTTGATTGTTCCTCAGTTTCTCGTTCAGTGAGGTTTGCTGGACGACGTGTACACTTTGGATCTGGCAACGCCAAGCTGGGCGCCTTCAAGCACCAGTGGCGACAGAATGTCAGGTAGGTATGGACATAGCGCAGTGATGGCAGATGGAACGATCTGGGTCTTTGGTGGTTTGCGCCATGGCAGCTACGACCTCAGTCCTTTGGTGGAATGCACAAAGATGGTTAAGGCAGCGATTGTGACATTCGCCTGTGGAACCTCACGATTTTCCCCCGACTTTTCCCCCAGGTTACTTGAATGATTTGTATTATCTGGACACCCAGGCGGGTGCAAAAGTTCGAGCTGCAACTTCAGGACTGCTAAAAAAAAGTAGACTCGGAACAGGGTAGCAATTGGACTTCCCTAGCTTGAATCGTGGAGATGATGTGAGGCGAAGGCTGCACACTAATCAAATTATAGACGAATCAACCATCATCAATCAACCCTAAGTGCCATCATTGACGAATATGTAATAGGGACTGTCAACAGAATAATTTAGCCATTACCCAGCTGCCACAGAATCTGTGGCCAAGGTTTGATAAGTCTAGGAATGACCAGTCACTGTTTGGGTCATGTCTTTATCTGGAATCTGGAGAGTGTGTAATTCTTGTTTTCTGTTGCAAAAAAAGTGCAGGGTGAATGCCCAAATTAGCGCCTTTCCAATGATTGAAAGCGTACTTCCTGTGCAGTACCTGAAGCCTTTCGTTTGCGACCCGAGGACTATGCGACGTGGTTGTTTCAATGACCAGCATTACTGGTTGCAAACCTATGCATTTGTTGTTGTAGTTATTATTAAAGGTTGCAAGCCACTGTCAAGAATCCGGTATAGACCTATTCTGAATAATTTGAGTTTTGAATAATGATAATTGTATCCTCGCAATTGCCAAAATACAAAAAATGCTATCATCATTTGTTTTGCCATTGGTTTCTCATAGTTTTGCAAAATGCCGGTGGTTGTCCGGAGCTGTCTTGCCAGGCTGTAGTCACCTCCACAACCACCACCACGATGACAAGCCTCACGTCCTCGACGTTTTTTTCGTGGACTTCAACAGGAACTTCAACCACTAGCTGGACAACAGGCCGACATTGTTGTATCGAAGTGAACACTGAAGTGCATCAAAACGGATTCAGTTTGGTGGAAAGAGATATTTGGTCATCATGAGTTTTTGCTACATTTTTTAAACGGCATCCTTCGGATATTTTGTCCGTGTCTCTCTCTTCTGGTTTGAAATGCTTCAGTTTAGGGTTACATCTTTGCCCTTCCTATTTTTCACCTCATTAAATCATCTGTTTGGGTTTGTGTCTGTGGTATACCTGGATATATCTGCGAACTGGTATTACCCTTAATGGTTTACCGGCCAGAAAGAAAATATTGGGCATTACTTTGCAAATCTCTCCGTCGGGCTTTGGGTGCAAACTCTTGCACTATTGTGAGACCAGTGCGTCCCAGTCCCCGGGTTTGACAAATGTCAGAACACAACATGACACCAACAAGATTAGCGTGGTGAATATCGCTTAATGCCGCTTCGCAGTAGTTATTGATGGTGCATGGCGTATAAACACTGTGGTCGGTGATGGTTGCATTCATCAATGGGTCGACAAACAACTGCCAACATGATTCATTGAGTGTTGCACAGACCCGAAATCCATGCCTGAATAAAGTTCGTTCTTGGCCGTGCGAAGCTTGCTCCAAAGTCAGAGGTTCAGTAGAAGCTTGAAGGTTTTTGGGAGCTCTTTCCTCATAGATTGAAGCAACCGAAACTCCCAGTTTATCAGTCGTTTCGATTTTTTCAAAGCAAAGACCACAACAACAGCCTAAGGCTTAGTTTTTCTCATGTTTTCTCTTTCTCAACCTTGTTCTGTTTGCTTTGAAGAACACCGCGCAGCCTCCGGATCTTTTGATGCCGAACGTGCTAGACCAAGCTCCTCAAAGCCCTGGCGTTCCTCTTTATAATCTCATGAAGCTCAAATATATTCTCTCGTGACTCATATGACGTCGATTTGCGTCTCTTCTCCGTGACTTCTTGCATTAAAGGCGCTCTAGACGTTCTCGACATGCTCCCAGCATTGCGTTGAACGATGCTGAGAAATTTGCGAGTCGAACGATAAACAAGAAATTTGCTTGTTGAAATTTGTTGAATTCTCAAGGCATCCTGTGCCAGGCGAGAACGCCACAGCAAGGCTTCTGGAGCTGAGACAGCAGCAGGCGCGAGATGGGAGCTGGCGTCCATGCGGCAGTCCAGAAAGGGTACCCCTGGGTGCCCCCAATCAGCGATCAGCTTACGCATAGCGAATGCCACCAATTTTGATATTTTTGGAGGTACAACGTAAAGGGACTACATTATCAAGCATTGAATCAAGTCGAGCCGAGATTGGCATTTTCTGGGTGCGGTTTGCCTCAAGGCCAGTTCATCGCTAGCTGGTTGGCTGATGATTTTGATGTTGCTTGTGAACAATGGGATGTCTTGATTGAACAGGTGCCGTCTTAACAAGTCGTCTTCAGATCCCATGCTTTGGACTTGTCAACCCCTTCTGGATCACCAGTAACCATGATTCTCCATGATTCACAAATCACCATTTGTAAACCGTTCTGAATTTGTATATTGTATAATCAGTGTGAACCCTTATCAACTGGTATTGAGCGATATTAGGCATTTCCAACAATTCTTCAACCGAGATGACTGTTGCCAACCAGTATCAGCCAATACTAGCCAGTATCGCCATGTATCGCCCATGATGATCCATAGGGCATCGTTACCTACGATTGTGAAACGTTATTGACCATGGTAAGTTTTAACCTTGATGTAGTGTTGTTCACTAGATAGCAGCGATTGAGCATTAACTACAAACATTTCTGGCTTGCTAGTAGTTGTTACCAGACATCTTTTCCCAGCATGAAAGAAACATTGACCATGACTATCCAGCATTTATCAGTGTGAAAGATTATTTGCGGTGTCACCCATTATCACCCATTGTCAACCAGTGCTTTGGCACTTGGTTTTGTCAGTTGGAAAAACTAAGGGGGTATTATTGATTGGTTTGCTAACAATACAATACGTCATTAACAGTAGTTGCTAATCATTAGCAGTAGTTGTTAAATGGAAAGATTGGTATTTCTCCGTTCCTCTGCGTGCGCTCAGCTGGTTTGCAGGACGCCATTGCGTGGGGGATCTTTGCTTGGTTGCAGCGCAACGTCACTGCAGAGGGAGGCATCCTACACACTGAATCGACCAAGGCTGGCCTTGGAGATGCCGATGTTTGAAATCCGAAGACTTGGAGCGACCTACAGCTTTTGAAGAAACAAATGCAATACAGAAACAAAGCTACTGAAGAAGGATGGCACGGCGGGACATGAAGGTGCGAAACCAGAGGTTGAGAGGTAAAACAAAGTGTGGTTGTTGTCCCTGTTGTCATTCCTGTTTTCCTTATTGTTGCTGTTGTCATTGCTGTTGCTTTTGTGGTTGTTGAACGAACTGATCCTTTTCTCTGGGCAAACAGCTCCAAGTACAGCTGTGCCAGGGCCCCGACGGGGAGGTGATTGCCACGTATGCCGTCCAAGTCCCCAGTGACAATTCCCATGGCGTGGTCGTGGATATCGAAGAGACGAAGATTACGGTGCCTGTGCTGGCCCCAGAAGCCATTGCTGAAACCATTTTGATCACAAGATATTGAAAAGTTTCATTTAACACCATGAAACTTAAACTTTGATACCTTTTACTTGCCCTTGAAACGAGATGTGGTTGAATATGATTTCGATTTGAAAGGTTTCAGGTCTTTGCGCATAAAGGACGGTCCAATGTGTTTGTTTGGCCGTGAGGCATCACTAATTCACAAGTTGCAAGAGTCCTATGGCTTTGCGATCGTGTCGCTGACATCGTTCCCCGCAACTTCGATTGTTGCCTGGCAATCGACAGTTTATGATAAGTATGATAAGTGCAGTACAAGTTCATAATTGTTCATGAATTAATGATTGAATTAAAAATGTTAGTCAATATTTGTTGGTTACTGGTTGGTAATGAATGGTGAATAATTGCAAGATTGGTGTCTATTACTGGCCCGTGGTAAATGGTTCATAGTGGTGAATAGGTGACTAGTGGCAATGAAGGGCTTTCTTGCTCACGTGTGGAGTTGGATGACGTCCCACTTCAAGGTGCAGCAATTTCTCAGCCATCAAGCACTCTTACAACTTGTTTGACATTGTCACATTGCCAACCAGCATTAACCAGTACCAACCATTGCGAGCCACTATTGGGCACGATGAACTCGGTCAATCCGGCAAGAACCAGCAGGTCCATTGTTCAGCATCACCAAGGTGAACCAATGCTAACCATCAACAACCATCAAGATATCCAAACTATCAACATCAAACTAAGGAGCAACCGATACTCACCACCAATTTGCCATTGATCCAACACCCTCAGCAACAGGTCATGGATTTGGTGAAGCCGTTTGGCGATGCAGAACCTCAGAGTGATCTCGTGTGTCTCGGCGGGCGAGCGGACGGGACGTTGATTCAAGCGACAAAAAATTTGGGAGATGATGAAGCTCATCCATTGAATCAAGATTTTGTTTCTCTTTGAAAGCTCATGTTTTTGGGGCAACATTTTTGGCCTTCAAAAAGACATTCGAGGTCCAAGCTCATATTGAGCACACTTTGAAGCACATGAATCTCATCCCTATTCGGGTATGTGCTAAAATCGTGGTAGCCCCAAACCAATGGTTTCCTAGTAAAGTGATCATTTTTTGGCGGCTTATTGAATACCATATTTTTGCACATGCTCATTCCAAGATGGTGCTGGAAAATGAAGCTGAGGAGCTTCGTGGCCTATTCCGATGGCACCTTCTTCGACCAGAGCTTTGATGCTCCCGTTCAGACTCTTGGTGTCCGAGTCGTGGTGACAAGCCAACTATGAGTAGTTGATAACATGATTCTTGCCATCTACGAACCATCACTAGCCATAAGCATTTCCGACATTTGCACAGAAGTGTCACCACAGGTGTGTGACTGTAGCCGCCTGCGGTTCGGAGCACGGCGCTCGGTTTTGCATTTCCACGACCAGATTCAGGATCGAGTTTCTCTCATCTCGGCGATTGCAAGAACAGCGCTGTGGCAAAACGCAACAGGCCTCCACGGTCCAGTCAGCCAGCGATTGTTTGTTGATACTGGTAGGGTTGCAGTTTGAAACAATGTGATGATGATTGTTGATGTGAACGGTTAAGAACCATGGTTGGGAATCGTTCGCGTTAGTGCTGGGAATCGGAGTGGCTCATGACTGAATTCAAGAGTAGTTGGCAGTTGACAGGAGAAGGACTAGCGATAGAATCCTTGCTGAATTGTCTCTTTAGGGAGGCCAGGGTTGAAGCCAATCCAATTGTTTAAGCAAAAGCTGGCTGTTTGTTGGGAGGGAGCGATTTGGAGCCAGGGGTATGCCTATGAATACCCAGAGAGGGAAGTGAAACAATTTAATATATTGCATTTGGTTCAGGAAGATGTTTGGGAGCCTGCATTCGCAGTATTACAAATGGTTCTTGACTTCTCAACAGCTAGTATAGGTTTAGATTGCTTGATGTGGAAGGTCTATGCATGCATCGCTGCTTCATTGTACGTGAAATTTGAGCGATGTGAAGAAGTTGATGTGATACTGAGCCAGCATGCTGCAGGTGTGTGTGGGTATGGACCCGATGGGTGCAGGGCGACGATCATCACAACCCATTGCTCCTGGTGTTTGTGCTGCTCAGTGCCTTGCAAAGCCAAACGGAATGCTGAGCGCTTTCTTTTGCTTTCAGGATGAGCCTTGCAGGGTTCTGAATCTTTTTGTGGTAGATTACCCAGCATTCTGAGAGTTGACTTGTCGGAACCTTTGAGGGAATGATTTTTGTGTTCGAGTCTTTTCTTCATTTCGCAAGCCCAGGGAAGCCATGTTGGTGGGTTTATTCTTGGATGTGCTGGAAGACAGTCGCCCGGACAGTGCACTCTTGGACGCTTGGCGCATGAAACCTTGCCTAGGGCTTGGAATCGCCAGTTTGCCAGTGAAGGATCTCGAAACTCCCATGGAAAACCTCTTAGGGAAACTCATCCCGTGGATGCCGTGGAAAACCTCTTAGGGAAACTCATCCCATGGATGACATCTCCACTTCCCTTGAGAAAAGCTGCTGGAAGGTTGCCTGGTGGACCGATTTGCAGTGGGCAGCAAACCTGGAGGCCATGTGCATATGGGTACCTGGCTTGCAAAAAAGTAGCACTTGATGTACTTGACGAATAATTTGCAATTGGTCAACACATGGTCAACGAATGGTCAATCAATGGTTCAGAATGATTCATTTAGCCCAGTTTTCGGCGTGAACATTTGCGACATGACACTCACTGCGGCTTGATTTGCTCCGGGGCTCGGCCACCAAGGCATCTTTCCTTTTGATGTCCATCCTTTTGTGCTGGTCGATACGGACAGACCACGCCCATTCGCGTGCTCTGAAAGACTTGAAGAGCAGAGGTGGGAGCTTCTGGACTGCATGGAGTGCACAACCGAATCTGATTTGCCATTGAGGTTGTGAACCAGCAGGGCTTTATGAACCACTACTAAATTGGTATCCATTCTTGACCACTTGATTTACAAATACTATCAATGATTTACATGAACCTTTAGGGTTTATGAACCCTCCTGGCCCATTGCGGTTTCTAATAAAGTGATGTCCCACTTGGGCTAAGGAGTCGGCCCAGCTCCCCTTCAGACTGCGACGAAGATGGAGAGATTCATCGGAGACGTCATGCAGCGAGTTGTGGAGAACGAGTTAGGCAGGGCATGGCCATAGACAGCGACCATGGCCGTGGCACCGGATCTGATTCGCAGGTGTAGGTACGGGTTTTCTGGACGAGATGGACCAGTGGGAGGGCAACGCAGTTCGAGCCTGATTGGGCTCCAGAATTCAGGGACTGTGGAATGGAATTCTTGTAGACCTCTAGTAGCCATTTGTTCTGAGCTTTTCGTGGAAGTGCAAAGGTCTTTTGAAAAGTGTTGAGTCCTTTCAAGCGGTGTCGCAATTCAACCAACGGAGGTTGACAGACCGAGGTGTGGCAAACAAGACGTGATGAGATGCAAGACAAGGTTACCAGCCTTAACTGCGCCAAACGTTTTTGTGCATTGTCTCTTGGCGAAGCAGCTAAGCAGCGGCGCTGGCTTAGTCTCTCGATGTTTCGGCTGTGAACGAACTGTAGACGAGTGATCCTCCAAGCATCAAGTGGTTCGGTCTCGGTGGAAGATTTAGAGCGATCAACTTCGACAAGTCACTCTTCTTCCTGTGCGAATTGTCACTTGACAAAGGTTTCCCAAGAACGGTTGATTGTCACTTCATTTGGGGCGCCAAGGAAATCCCAGAACTAGATATGTAAGGAACGATTCTGACATATTCTCACCTCATGCAATGCTTCAAGTGGTCGTCCCTGAGGTATCTCACTTGTGTTCAGTGCCGTAGTATGCTTACTCCTTCGTCTCCACGGACCTCAGTGCAGAGATGGGGATTGCTGTGCTGTGCCATTTATGGCAGTGACTTGGCTGTTTCAGCCCTTGCTGTCGCTGCTCTAGCACTCTAGCCTTGCTTCAGCCTTGATCTCCGGTGCAGTCTGAACGGGCACAGTGCTGCTGGATGCTGGATGTCAGGTATGGCCATGGCGGTGCTACTCCGAAACCCAGAAGGACTGTGAGTACAGCATTGCTCCAAATCGGCTCCTTTTACTGGTCGCACCACAGGAGCAACACAATGGGAGCTGATCACGTTTGCTTCAATCTTCTTTGCTCATCTTCCAGTATATGCACAGCTGGTGATCCAGATGCTTTGCTGACGGTGATTGAGTGAGTCAGAGATGGGCAGATGACAGGTTCTTTTCGCTTGATTGTCAGTTCTTTGGGGGTTCAAATGGCCGTTAACACATCAAAGTATAAATTGATTGTAATGGTTGATGCTTACCACGGGTCTACTATGGCAATGGTTGCGTTTACGGTTCAAGGTACACTTTAAACATGCTCACGATAACGATCAGCTTGGTGCTGCTGCCAAGGAAATACGCACGACGGAGACGATCGCACGTCTTCTGGTTCTTCACCATTGCCATAAACCTTCTTAGCTTCCACGCGGTCTTTAGCTTAGAGTTGAACACGGGTATATGCATGGGGACACTAAGGCAGCGAAAGCACAGCTCAAATTGGACTTTGGATTTCGAAGCTTCAAATGGTCAGCTTTACTGGTTCGCAGGAACTGTGATGTGTGTGTGTGTGTGTTTTTTCTTGAATTCCTTTCCGTTGTGTGTTTTTGCCTTTGATTTTTGTTTCCTGTTTGCCATTGTTGTCAAGTTTCCAGCAGATCTTGGGCCCAAAGCATGATTTTTCAGGCCAAAGCATTTCCAGAAATATTTCATGAACAAACACTTTTCCAGCAACAAGCAAACACATTTCAAAACAGAACGCATGAATTACTCAGACATTTTTGAGAGAATGTGGGGAAACCTGAGGCTGCGACTTTTTGGAACCCAGAAACACTAGCCCCGAACGCGCAGTAGTTCAGGGCCAGCAAGCATTTGCAGAAATATCTCAGAAAAAATCAGAGTGTTTCAGAAATACTTCAGAAAAAGTCAGAAATACTTACTCAAGAATTTATTCAGACGTTACTCGGGAAGAACTCAGAAGACATTTGGTGAGTACATTGTTTTTCGCAAATATCTTACCAGGAGAAACACACATTGTTTCCCAGAATTTTAGAGCTGGCTAAGGGAAGCGGTAGCAAAATTCTACTCGGACAGCTGCCCACACAATCACTGAGATGCAGTTCGCTTCTTCAGAGGATGTCTTGCACGAAATGCTCGTTCTGTGAAGAAGTGAAATCGCAACACGCCGTGTACCTGTGCAGAGCGGGTGGGGGACCCTTCTCATCTTGGATTGTGGCAAGATGAAATCATGTGGGCTTTCAAGGGAGGCATGGGGTGCTGTGCAACGCGCTTTATGTCTCGGGAGGGTTTTCATTCTTATTCTGTGGGCGGGCATAGCACAAATCTTGATGCTGGTGGCGCGTGGTTCCCGATCATTTACACCTCAAAACAAAGAACAAGGTTCTTTTTGGCTCTGTTACGGGTGACACAGGAAGAAGAACATAGAAAAGCAAAGAACACCGTTTGGCTGCAATGCGCACAGATACAAAATTTACCGTGTGATACCCTGTGTATATATATGCTTACATGTTTTTATATTTGTAGGTATATGAAAAATGCTTGCACGGACATATTTATATACATATTTCTTCCTTAGTTGAGTTATTCCCCTCAAGCCCGTGCGAAACGAGGACCAGATGTGTTTGTTGCCAGGTCTTGCCCACCAGGTCAGCAACCATCACATCAGACAAAGAAACCGAGGAGAAAAAACATTTTTTTGAGTGGTCAATCACTGGTTTATTTGGTGCACTTACTCATTTGGCTTAGTTGATCAACAACTTCATTAAACCAGATGATGAACCAACAACTTCATTAAACCATTTGGCTTAACGAACTGGCTATGACTCCTTGCTGGTTGATCTGGCGACTCCCGAGATCTGTGGCTTCCTCAGCGAAGATCACTGCCTCCGAATGGATTTCGATCGCTGGCTGTCGCTGCAGCTGTTGCTGCACCTCCTTGGGATACAGATTGCGCCACTTGGACGGTGATGCTGTCCTTCACGGCTGGAGATTTGCCGACATAACTGGCCTTAGAAGCCACCCGACAGGTTGGGATCACTATTATTCACGACAATCCTAGTGGGTCATAGGGGTATATGGACAACGCGCTGGTATATTTGCCATCTTAAATGCCACAATTGCATAACCAACAGAACTTTAAGTAGTCATGACGAGCATAACTTTGAGAAAAATAATCTCGTGAGTCAGCTACAAGCAAAGTCGTTTCATCATAACCCTTGATGGAAAAATACATTGACAGAGGCTGGACGTGTGCATTTTTGATGGCTAGACCTACGGCAAAAACTCACCACGCCGGATCACGTTTCTGCACATTTTGTTCGGAGACATGTGTTCAACAAAAAAAATATATACTTGTTTAGCATACTTGCTATTATAGCTGTTGAATTATCATTTCTTCAATTGTTTTTGTGTTCAATAGCGATGTAATGTAACTTGTTGAATTTACTTTGCAGATTCCAAGACGGGCCATACGGCAAGATTGTACCGTGTAAGCTGCGCCGAGGTTGCCAGCTGTCTATGCCTGGTCCCAAGTTCGAAACAGCGTCAAGCCTGTTGCCATCTTTGAAGTAAAGCTGATGCCATGGTTTTTCACACATGTTACGCTTAACATTGTTAAGCCTACATGTTCTGCCTATCACAACATCACTGTGCCGGTTGATGCATTTTTTGAACGAAGAAGACGTTTCTTTTAGCTTCGCGAGGCGACTCTGATTTTGATTTGGGGCCCCGACTACACTCGACGCATCTACCCGTTACCAACTCTGCGGACTTCAGCGACGTCGAATACATCGACGCAGTTGACGCAACTCACTGTGAAGACAGCACCTCCGGCACTTGGCCACGTATCACCGGTATCATCCCCATCGCATTTCAGAGCATCAACTTCATCGTTGTCGCCACAACATGCACACAGAGCACCTTCATTTATCCTGGCTCCAGAAGTACCCCCATCTCCCCAGCATTCAAGACTTGAAGCCTCTGTGACCCTGGGAAGGCAGGCTTCAAACGTATCGTCTCCACATTCAAAACATGTAGCGTCTGTGACGCTGGGAAGGCAGGCTTCAAACGTATCCTATCGGCGTGCGCGTTCTCATACATCGTCATCGTTTTCCAGAGGAGGCTCGAAGGCATCAGTGGTGAAACCGCGGTGCGCGATGTTTTCTGCACGATTCTTGGGTGGAGAACATGAGATGCGGATGAGACAAGTGCACCAAATCTTGTTGGAAAAAGGCTATGATGTGATGATGGTTGAAGCACATTTGGGAGATGACTTCGGACGTGTGACTGCCGAATGCTTGGGCAAACTCCTCAAGAAAAAGGGTGCTTTGCTGGCAGTGTGCACTGCGAACTACGCTGAGAAAACCGACTCCAGTTACAGCAGCTTCATCGAATTGAAGTTTGCCCACACCTACAAATTGCCAATTTGGCCATTGAGAGTCGAAGAGACTTACCCACCAGAGCCTGCACATGGACCAGATCATCCTTTCGATCAAGATGGTGAGGCACTTGGTCTCGTGAAAATGGCGTTTGACCCCAGCAAGGTCTACTACGACTGTCGCATGAAGAGCATCGAAGAGATTGCTGAGATGATTTCGAACGGGTTGGACCTTCCTTAAGTAGACATGTTGAGACCTTCCTTTGCCAGGGTCTCAGCAGAGCGTCAAGGTTTTGGCATTCTTAGAACATCTTAGAACAGGGGATCCCGGGAATGCAGCCTGATGACAAAATCTCATGACTGTTGAAACATTGATGTAACGAGATGGAGAGAGCTTTCATGGAACGATCTACCGCGTGGAACTCTTTCTCAGGTGACTGGGCACCGGGACGAGGGAGTCGTCACTGCGATGTCGCGCGTGCAGCCCGCGTTGTGGTTTTTCCCAGCTGATGCTGATTGCTCAGCTGAAAAAGAGTAGGCAAGAAGGGGAGCATGGGGTTCCTCTCAATGAGTGAAGAGGCCTTGCACTACTTTGATCTTGTGTGAAGAATTGAAGAATTGATTTTGTGATGCTTTAGATGTTCATTGAACTCCATTGTTCCAATCTGACGATGAAAGTTGCTTCCCATCACAATCATCACAATTACTATGTTGTCCTGCCAAGATTTCAGTGCTGGCGTTTGCGTCAGCGGACCGTTACCTGCCAGAGATCAGCAGCTGGAATGGACCCTGAACTGCGGCCTCCTTCCTTGTAGGAATTGTTTGTTTGCAAATTGTGGTGCCCCTCAACCACCTCAAAATCATCATTGAATTTGAAAGACAACGAACTTAGGGTACACAATTCATGGATATATGCACATCATACCTCCAGCTTTTTAAAAAGGCCCCGCGAAACTTTGAAGTGAAATGATTTCCAGCTGCAGTTAAGAGACCCTCCAACCGAAGCAGAAGCCTTGCCTGGCCCCGTTGTGATGTTTCGATGTCATGCGCAACCCTCGTTGCGTTTTTCCCAGCTGATGCTGATTGCTCAGCTGAAAAATAGTAGGCAAGAAGGGGAGCGTGGGGTTCCTCTCAGTGAGAAAAGAGGCATCACACTGAAGAATTGACTTTGTGTGTGAAAGATGCTCATTGCACTTCATTGCTCCTGCTCCAACCAGACGATCAAAGTTGCTTCCCATTGCATTATGTTGTCCTGCCAAGATTTCAGTGCTGGCGTTTGCGTCAGCGGACCGTTACCTGCCAGAGATCAGCAGCTGGAATGGACCCTGAACTGCGGCCTCCTTCCTTGTAGGAATTGTTTGTTTGAAGACGGAGAGGCAGAAGATGTTCCAACTTAAAAAATTGCTTGGTGCATGGAAGTGCCATGTTGGTGTTGTGTAAGGAGCTGGATAATGTGAAGACTGTATACTCCTTTGAGTGTTGTGGGGGCTAAAGGCAGAGGCGCAACTTGGTTTGAAATCCTGCAGATCATTTTCTCGGAGGTTTTACCCGGGTTCTGCTTTTTCAACCAGCTGGTCAATTTATGGGTACAGTAATCAACGGTCAGCTTGTAGACCTGAAGATATTGCGAAGCTTTGAGCACTGATTAACCATTAGTCTTAACCATCAACCTGTACTTCACCATTGATTCAGCAGTTTTGTTGGTGTGGTAACGGTTTCAAAGCTGTTTTTCAGCATCCCGGGCGCATGCTCCGTGGTGCAGCGCGGGCACTCCAAAGGATGCTCAACTGGTCAGAAGTTGAGCCTTCGTTGTTCGTGCCATGAGCATTCTGCGCTGAGATCTCCAAGAAAAAAGCGTGGAACGGCGCATCTCGAATTCTTTCCTTGCCTTTGCTCTAAAGCCAGTTTCGAAGCAAGAACAGCGCTGACTTTGTTGCACATGGCTGGTTTGTTTGTGTGGAAGTTTCGTGCGATGCTCTGTTTTGCTCATTCAGGTTCCATTCAGGTTCATTCATTCACGGATAATTGCAGCGGTTCCACTTCGTTGAGCCATGAAAGCTCTATGAGGCTGGAGAAAAATATGCCATGGCTGAGCCAACAAGCTTGGTGCTCAAACGAATTCCTTTTCGTTGCACAAGTGTGATACTCTTGGAGATGCTGGACAAGATAGCAGAGGGGCAATATGATTTTGTGCATTTGCCTTATCATGTACGGAACCACCGACACCTTTCCTTGGCCTTCGTGAACTTTCTTGACCACTGGACTGCCACTGCAGCTTTCATGTGGTTGTCGACGCCGGCAAACTGTCCGCAAGGCTTGGCACGAGGCACTCAGGTGCATTGGGGCCAGATTCATGGTTTGGGGCCCAACTTGGCACACATCGTTGCAAGATTTGGCATCGGCTCTCTAGACCCACCTTATGCCCCTTTCGTTTTTCTCCGCGGGATTTGCATTGCTCGCCCCAGGGACATCTTAGCGAGGTTTGTCACTCCTTCTTTGCTTCAAGCCGCAAGGGAGCAAGTGCAGCGTACTCCCGGAGAAGGCTTGGAGGAAGCAGCAAACTCCGAAGAATTCTGGCGCCGTCCGCAGCAGTTGAGCGATCTTCGTACGCTTCCTTGGGACCGTCTCCGAAGGTGCGTGCTGCACCTGGAATCGGATTATGCAATCTTTCGCTTGTGAGTACGGCGTCTACGGTCACTGTCCCTACCAATCACTAGCACATGGGCAACAGGATGCAACAGGATGCAACAGGATGCAACAGGATGCAACAGGATGCAACAGGCAGCCAAGAACGAAAGAATCTTCAGCGGCAAAGCGTCCTGTGTTCGGCATTGTTTTTGGCTTCTTTGCCCATCCGTTGCGAATCCTTTGCCAATCGCACGGTGCATGGCATATAGCTTCTTTGGACTGTCCAACAAAAATCAATTTGATCCTGATGATGCTGGACTTCGAGGGTCCAGACCGCCAGAGTGAAAAGCGACCAGATGAACTCACAGGGCAGAGAAAAACAAAGTTCCTCTTCCCTGAGCATTTGCCGAGTTTGCCGAGATGTCTTGAAGCGGACCGTTCATTGGCAGCCGGAAAAAAAGGCTTGGTTTGAACCGCTTGGTAGCGATTAGCATGAGAATTTGCACGGAGTGTGTTTCTTGTCAGAAAGGAGATGTGTGCACGTTTTATTCTAGCGGAAGCGCATTTTACAAAACAGATATCGGGGCTAGAATGGCATACCCTTGATGAACAAGGTCACCGCTAGCTCTTGTTGGGGCCTGGCCTTTGCAACTTGATTTTCGTTGGAATGATGTTAAACCCTTCCAAGCTCCTATGACCCAAAACATGGTTATAACTTATGACATTGGTTCATACTAGGTTTTGAGAAACTTTTTCGGACACTTCGAATTGCCAGAGTTGGCTTTCTTTGGTTGGTGCAACATTTCTTCAGCTTGCTCCAGGCAAATGCCAGTTAGCCAGTGAGTGTTTCAACTGGTTTTGGTAATGAGGACTTGTGCGAGATTCACAAAGATTACCAACTATCAGCATGATTGGAACCCATTGTCGTAATGAATGCTGACAACATTTGACAGCCAACAAGGTCATTGCCATGATTTCTCGACACGACTTGTCGGTTGCAGTGATCCGTGCAACCGGTGTATGGCTTGGGCGGCATTGGATGTTGGAGCCTTTCCGAGCTGCGGGTCTAGGCGGGGCCACTCAAATCCAACCATTGATTTTGTGGAGCTGCACAACCCAGGTGGTTCACGAAAGATTAGTTGTAGAGATCTATGGCGACTTTGGTGTGCGCCACTAGGAACTAGTGTTTGTCCGGGTTGGCTGGAAAAGCTTTTGTTTACCATCGGATTCTTTTGCCCAGTTCACTGCACACCAGCAGAGTCCCCTCTTCCAATTTGGGACTTCTCACGATGCTGCCAGCCATGGCGTCTCAGGGAGATTCCTCGACGGGTCACCAGGGTGTTGGGAGCGTCCAGGCCTGGCGCTGCCCCGCGGATTTCATATCGGCTGCCAGCGACTCTGGCGG
>VSDK01014725.1:47485-65646 GCA_009767595.1 Symbiodinium kawagutii
GCTTGATTGCCAGCCGAAGAGGCTGGACCGTGGGGGGTCATTGGTTGTCATTTAGTAGCAGCTTAGTAGCCATCATGGGATCATCATGGACCTTGATGTGTTAGCCACTTCTCCTTGAAAGAGAAGCGCCCATCAGATGTCGAGGACATTGCAACTATGCTTTGCAGCATGACGGTACGAATCGTTTGAACCAAATTCCAAGGCCGAATCAATTTCTGGGTTGAACTTCTATGGTTCGATAGGTGGTCCGTCCAATGCAGCCGGCAAATCTGCACAGGGATTAGTCGTGCACCAGGATGATCACCAGTGACCTGTGGCAGGCTTTCGGCACGCTCCCCGCGCGGCGTTTACCAAATGGTCGTCGCCACTGAGACGACATGTGTCGATCGTGGAGTGCAGGGCCAGACGATGCTTAGCAGGGAATTTCCCAACAACTTGACTCCAGGTATTCTAATTTTCCCAAGGTACTACCAAGCCTGGATTAAGAACCCCCTGGTTGATCAATAGGGGCATGCCAACCTAGGGTTTTGCTTCATCCAGAGGCAAGATCATACAACTCGGGAACTAATACATCAGGTATGACCAGTTTTGGTGCCGCCCCGAAGCTCTACACTTTCTTCATTCAGCTCCCGTGTCGCAGGTGGGCTATGGGCTATCTGTTGCGATGGGCACCGTTCAACCCATGGGGAACCATAGGGTGAACATCACACCAGCTGTCGGCCAAGAGTTCTGCGATCAAAACATCAGCATGAACTCGGTACCTTACATAGCATGATGCAGGGTGATGTGATGTGATGCTGCCCCGATTGGATATTTGTGTCAGAAACTGCATCTACTACATTTTTTAAGACATATATGATATGTACTTAGGTATGCTAGAATTGAATATCATTTTCAGCGTTTCTATATTTTTGGGGGTAGAGGAATAGCACCACAGCAGTTAATTGTTGCAATTCCACTTTCGTTTGTTGTTTGTAGGGTTCATGTTTGTAAATGCCTGTGCCTAATTCTTTTATTATATAGATACCTTTCTATCCCTGAATCTGTGCATGTATTGGTACATGTGTATAGTTGTACAAACGTATCTCTTGTTGAAAGTCCGGTAACAGCGAATCTGTGTTGCCCACAGCCCAGACGAATCACCATGAGGAGGTAATCATCGGTCACCATTGGTGTTTAAAATCGGAGGTAGCCCCCAATCATCCCATTGTGCAGCTGATGCATGTTATGCTTCCGGTGGATGCTTGAGGGATACCGCCCCTTGTGGCACACGGCTTCCGAGGTGTGAGAGCCATTCCATTTTGGGCGGGCCTGGGAGGAGCAAGGCACGTAGCTCGCTTGTGAGGTTTTCGATGGTCAAAAGGGATTCAGTGCGGTCTAAAGCCAACCAACAATCAGCCGATGATGATGGTGATGAAGATGGTGATGGTGATGATGGTGATCCTGTTTGTTTGGTTCTTGTTTGGTCCCGGTCGTCCTTGTAGCAGTTGCACTGTTTTTTGTCACATCGTTGTTGCGTCGCTGCGGGTTGTGATTCTTCTTGCGGCGGATCGTTGAGACGGTGATGGTCCAGAATGCGCCAGGATGTTTGGAAACTGCTCCGTGCTGGTGTTGATGTGTTCAGCACCAACTCCTTGGGTGCAGAAGTGAAGCAAAGGCGGCGAAGTGGCGGTGCTGTCACCAGGGGTTGACTTCGCCAAATCTCAGGTGGTATTCTTTGGTGTTTCTTTTCAGGGAAAAACGGCAAAAACGGCATTCCAATAGAGCAGAACGCTCATTTTCCAGCACCAACTCCTTGGGTGCAGAAGTGAAGCAAAGGCGGCGAAGTGGCGGTGCTGTCACCAGGGGTTGACTTCGCCAAATCTCAGGTGGTATTCTTTGGTGTTTCTTTTCAGGGAAAAACGGCAAAAACGGCATTCCGATGGAGCAGAACGCTCATTTTCGTCTGGCTTCATGGCCCAAAATTGGAGGCCAGGAAAAGTTTTCGCCAGCATTTCTCCAACAATTTTGACCTTCCACCAATTCCTGGGAAGTCTTTTTCCATGATAGTCTCTTAGCCAATCTCAAAGCAATGTTGTTCAGAGATGAAACGACAATTGAAGAAACATCCCAACCTCGTGGCAGAAACTTCTGGGCCAGGCTTTTAGAGTCTCCTGGGACCAGTGCATTTCGTGCAGCTTTGCGGCCAGAGGCCCTGGTTTCCCTGTGGCCACGGTGGCCCATCCTGTGCTCCCAAGCAAGGCCAATCACTAGTCACCATAGCTGAGTAGCTGAGCATGGTAAGAAGCCAATGATTAGTTTAAGCATGATTTGCAGATATAACGAGCACATGTATCCTAATCATCAGTGGCCATCAGCCATCATGAAACATCATTAGTTTCCGTGATAAGCACCATAGCAGGCATCGTCAATCATCATGAAACATCTTTGCTGAAAATCAGCCATTGTGTACGAGCCATGATAGATATCCTTTTGGTCTTGAAGCGCAAGGATGAGTCGGTGAAATGCCAATCACTCCAACCGTGGAGGACAGAACTGGGACTTTCATCGCCAACATGCAACTTTGGATTAACATCCCACCATTCAAGGTACCAGTACCTTTGCGAAGCTTCTCAGATTTTTTGGTGCGAAGAGTGGGTGTACAGCTCGGCTGTGTCGGTTTGGGGAGGGTTCCCATATCGCTTGAGGTACCGTGAAGCATTCTTGATTTGCGGCTCAATATTTGGCAGTCATGGAGGCCATTTTGTGAGAGAAGCTCGGATACTGACACGTCAACAAGTAGTTTCCGTTATATATGGAATCTAGTGAGTCGAACTATGTGATGTAAAAATCTCGGCACGTTCAATTTCCTGCGGCAACACCCAAATTCAACTGCAATTGTTGGAGCCTCCACGGGCAGGATTTGCGACTTGAATTTCCACGATTTGCCATGTTAGAAGTTATAACCTCATGATACCTCAGCAACACAACAGAAGCAGCATTCCATGCCTCCCTTCCCATAGTGACTGGTGCTGTGGCGCCATGCGCTCCAGCAGCTCCTTGCCCAGCCTAGAGCGGTGTTCCCGCTTGGTGGAGAGCACGCTGTACGTGGCACGAGGGGAAACCCAGAGCTCCCAGAGCTCCCAGAGCTCCCCTGCAGAGTGGCTGCCCCTGCGCTTCGCGCACAACTCAGATGGCAGCATCTCTTTCTGGTCCTCCGTGCAGTCGGAGACCTATTTGGATGCAGATTGGACTCAGCCCTTCACCGTGGCCCCATGGAAACCTTGCCTTCACCGTGGCGCCAGCGGCCTGTATCCCTTCAGCATCAGCTACGTGCCGCTGGCGGGACGCCCAAGGCACCGTACAGGTCCCAGCAGCACAGCTACGGCGCTGCGGCGCAATCTGATGCTGGCAGCACCCAGCGAGGCCGTGCGGCGGAGGTGGCTATCCAGCTTGGCGCGGAAGGTGGGCTCGCTGCAGCTGAGACCGTCCAACACTGCGGGGGAAGATGGGGACCACGGTGACCACGGCGACCACGGCCCCAAGCGGCGCTTTATGGAGCTCGGTGCCTTGCAAACGGGTTTGGACAAGACTCGTTTTCTGGGAAGGTCCATCCCTCGATTGCCACCTGCCAAGAAAGAGTTCTGGGAGGCCAAGTCGTCCTTGCAGATGGTGAGGGACCTTTATGATGGCTATGCTTCAGATCCCTTGAGCTGTCAGTCATGGAGCGTTGAATCTGGTGACTCCCGCGGCGATGATGAATTCATGATGCAATACCTTGAGAAGCAGGGAGTCATTGAGTATCTGCTCCACCGGAAACAAGGACGCTTAGAGAATTTGAAGGCCTCTACTTCCACCGCTGTTGAAGCCGAAGTGCACAGAGACGAGGATGCCAAGTCTGCCAAGGTTCAGCTTCCAGTTGCGAAGGAAGAGAAGGAAGTCCAGATCGTGGTGCCCAAATTCGAGTTGCTGAGCCGGACCAAAAATCTGAAGCTTCTCCCAGGGGACCTGCTGTGCAACAAGAAGTGGAGTGGCGGAGCCATTTTCGCCCGAGCCAACGAGGAGGATCCTTCCTTCGAGTTGGCTCTGACCCTGCAGGATGACCCCGAGACTCATCCCATCATTCTGGGCATCGCTCCACCAGACGCAGATCTCAGCCAGGCCGAAGTGTGGGTAGATTTGGTGATTGTTCGTATTTCCGTCATTGAGTTAGATTGGGATATCATTCATTTCCAATAGGTTACCAAAGAAGAGGTACATATAAATTTAACTATATACCGACATATTTCGTATCTTCATGCTTATTTTCTTGAGCACAAAGCTAATATATAAATACATGCATTAAAAAAAAAAACACATAAATACATGCTCCTTGTTCGCCTGAGGCCAACTTCTTCGGCAGCTGCGGTGGTGTCTTTCTATGTCTCGGGGGTTCCGCCTCGGACGGACGGCTGGGGGCCATGGGAGCCCCTGGTGGACCCTTCGTGCAGGGCTTTGGGCACAAGCAGCGGCCGGAGTTGCCCAAGGGACATGTGGGCTGCCAGGCGGGGGATGTGATGGTTGAGATGGTCATCTGGATGTAAAAATGGCGGAAATCCTTGGGAAATCTCGGGAAATGCCGGGGAAATCAGCTATTTCTATGGCAAATTTTGCATTACCAGCCTGGTAATCATCCTGGAGATCATGGATGTGTGGTTGTTAGTGGTGGGTGGTTGATGGTTGACAAAAAAGTATTAAGTAATGATAGATCATATTAAAAAAACAATTGCTGTTGAGCCATAGCCGGTGATTTACCATCCAATAAGGGTGGGTGTATGAATACGGACTCCCCAGAAATCGATCAACTTCATCAAGCACCCGCAGATTGAATCAAGAGCCGGTGATTTATCAAGGGCGAATCGGTGACTGGTCAAGTTGGCTCACCCCAAGCTGGGACCCAAAGAGTGCCACTATACCATGGCTGCACAACGAGAAAATACGAATAATCTGCCGGAAATCTCGGGTTTCGGCTGGGCCCACCAACTTGGAAGACGGTGTCAGCCAAGCAGCGTTTGTCACATCCTGAGTGAAACAATTTTTGAGCCTCACTAAAGTTAAAATGCAATTGCTGTCTACATGTGACCCTCTTGCCACCTTTGAACCTACTTCAGTCCAATTCATTCATTTTCATGGGTGAGCACTTACCAATCATTCCCCCGCCACATCAATCATTCCAACCACCACCTGCCGAATGGAACGATGGTTGCCAGGTGCAGATGAACTTCACCGAAGCCCATGATGTTTCTGGCCAGTTGCTGGGCCACGTGTGTTTCATGGTCACCGACGAACGTGGCCGACATCATCAGCACACCCCGAAGTTTCGATGGCCAATCCAGGGCGGCTTGGGATGGCTGCCGTGCATCCTGCTGTGCAATCCCGACACCACGGTGCAGGTGCGGCATCTGAAGTGAAGGTGCTGGCAGGTGCAAGTGTAAGCGTTGGTGTAAGCGCTGGGCGCATCTGTCTGAAGGCTTGCTTTGCTGCAAGCGTGGCGTGGCCTGTCCTTCTGCCACGAAGTGGCGAGGGTAGAACTGACACCGCGGCCAAATTTGGGCGCAAAAAGTCGTTGTCAATACGTGGCGATGGCAGGAATTCAAACGCGCAGATGCCGCGCCATGCTCAGCAGCCCTAATGCATTTCTTTGTTTCCTGGTTTAGGTTATGGCAGCGCTGCAGTTGATGTGGCGTCGTTCCCTGGGTAGTTCTCCTGATTTATCACAGGATGATTATCGGCACATGTATACATGCTCAATGCTCCACGAATTCGGCTCCAAAGTTGGTCCAATATGTGGGTGCCGTTGCGATATCATACCCATGTCATGGATGAACCAGTTCAAGCGATTGGTTAGTGACCTGCCACGCGCGATATTCTCCCTTGCTAATCTTGCTGCATGTCCTTGTTACATTGACACGAACATGACACATGCAACAACAGGACACATGCAACAAAACACGAGTTAACATCCAACAAAAGCACCAGCCACCAGCACCAGCAGCACCAGCAGCTGCCACGAATGTCGTTGTGCTGCCAGGCCTTGGTGTCCGTGACGCGCTCCGCGACCGCGACCGAAAAGGCGGTCACCAGCGGCCGTGCCATGGAGGCGCGGCACCGTCGCAGGGTGCATCCAACGTTCCTGTCAGAGGTCATGTGGCAGACACCGCAACGGAAACGGCTTGGGAAGCAACACTAGTAGTCAGTGTTAGTTAGTGTTAGTTAGTGACATTCGCGAGGTCGCCTTTACATGAACTTAGAATAGTTTTACCACGTCGGGGGGCGGAATAACAGGCAGGGCCTGTCCTTGTTTTGAGCTCCCTCTTGGCAGGCGGCGGTACGCGAAGAATTGGGAGCTGAACGGGGAACAACCAAATTTTTACTACAGCTCGAGGACTGCGACGCCTGAGCACTGGAGATGGTGGATGGTGAACCAGAAGCCACTGATAAGCTGATGATTTACCACACTGTGACCTATTACCAATCAAAGTCAATGTGGGAGAATTAATTGAACATCAACCAGCAATAGTTGATGATACACCCGACCTTGAGTCTCAGTCCCAGGGGGCAACAAACAAGGACGGAGGTGTGACTCTGTTTGGTGATGGCCTTCTCCATCGCCAGGATGGCCTTTCGGTGGAATCGGTGCTGATTCCGCAGGTGGAAGCTGAAAGCGAGCGGCGCCAACGAAGCGCCGGAAGGAAGGCCAGTTCAACGACGATTTGCGTCAGCTCACAGGCCGGAACCAACCACCAACCACCAACCACCAACCACCAACCACCAACCACCAACCACAAAGCCACATCCCTTGACCAAAGAACCAACCAATGCCAACCACTTAACATGAACCAACCCACCTCTCAGCCATCCCTGTTACCCTTCACCACCCTCAACCAAGCAAGCATCACCCGGAGGTGGGCTGCGCCCAGCGCTGCGCTTTCTGCAAGACGGGGACCATGGGCCTCCTGCGGAACCTGCGCTCTGACGAGATCTTGGCGCAGGCGCGGCAGAATCCGTGGTGGCGAGCGAGCTAACGAGGTGAAACCCAGAGGAGCTATCCATGACGGGCACCAGGAGGGGTATAAGCCGTATAAGCTTAGATATTTTTAATTGAAAAAATATTTAGGCATGGCGGAGAACAACCAGCTAATCATGGCTTGGTCATTTTCTTTGAACTGTGGTTTGGGTTGATCGGAGAATGGCCGTGTCACCACCACTTGGACCGCAATGCACCAGCTTTGCGCCAGCTTGCGTTGGCTCTGGGGCCAGTTTTCGTTGGGGGCAACCCATGGTTGTGGCAACGCTGGGCCCAAAATTGCTTCGAATTGGGCCAGGTGACTGATGTTGATAGTGGTTTGGCAGTGCATACCCTGCCCAACTACTTGGATCTTGGCCACCCGTCAGCATTACCCCGAGAAGGCCCTGTAGTGATAAAGGTCTCAGTGATTGTAGTGACTGTAGCTGTTAGATTCAAAGTTTTACCATGACACTCCTTACCTGCATGGCAGGTCGTGCAAGGCATTCGCTTGGCGGAGGAATTCTGCTTGCCCAGGCGGAGCTGGTGCCTGAACACCGGTGATGGCGACGAATGCAAGATATTGAAAGGATGAAGATACATGTGGCATGACATGCCCGTGCCACATCAAGCTTGCCATGTCACAGCACCATGGCTACCACTCCCAATCTCCTTGTCGCGGTCAGGGTGAGCAACGTGGTCTTCATGGGCATGGGCGAACCCTTGGGCAACCTGCCAGCGGTGCTGCCGGCAGTGGAGGCCCTGACGGATCCCATGCGCTTCGCGACGCGGCAGCGCAAGCAGCTTGTGGGTTGCTTTAGGGCTACGGGTGTAGTGGTTGGTAGGCTGGTGGTTCGGTGTAGATGGATGTAGATGGTAGTTGTAGGTGGTACCTGGTAGGTGGCTGGTAGCAGGTGGTTTGTAGTACAAGTCGTAATCGTCGTTGTTGTTGACTCATTGTCAGCGTTCTCATTGCCAATTGCTCAGCTCGGCTTCGAAATTGCAATTGGCTTCTGTGGCCATCGTTTCTGCCGAGGCGATGAGCAGCAAGAAGGCGAGCTCCAACCTGTCAGCGGAACTCGCAGCCCTGGGAGGACTTTTTGCTTAAGAGAAGCAGGTTATATCACCAGTACCTGGCAGTGGTTTGGTTACGTCCCTGTTGTCGTTCGGTATGCCTTACATCCCATTTTGGAACGATGTGCTGGAAGGCTATCAGCTGGTCATTTAGCCCCGCTAGCCATTGCCAACATGCCACTATTCTCATTGACCATAACCCAATTACAATTGCCCAATGGCTATACTGTACATGATTGGTTGAGCAATCTCGTTTATTCAGTAAGTCTATGCGTACATGAACGTTAGCAACTATCATTCAACACAATTGAAAGGGTATTCATTCGGCCTGTGATGATAGCAGCAGCAGCATGAGACCCCTAAGATCCTTTTTCAGCCATTCATGGTCCCTTATCCACCATTGAATTTGCTATGGTATGGTAAAATGATCGTCAAACAGCACCAGCAGCAACCAGCATCATTCATCATCAACGATCGTTATCCACCATCACTAGGTAAGATTTTGTCACCAATTTACCACTAACTATCCATGAAAGAGCTCTAACTATCAACATCACCATTCCAACCAGATTGTGAAGCATGATCATCAACCACCAGCATGACTGGCATGTACTAACCAACCATCAGCTCTTGCGAAGTGAATCACCATGCCTAATATTCTCAACCACCCTGAGGATCATCATAAACGACAATCAGCTCACCATCAGCAACCATTCATCATTCATTCATTCATTCACCATTGTTTATTAGCCATCCACCATTCATCGACCGTGAGCTCTTCACCACGAATGTTTAAGTAGCATCAGCCCATCACTGACCATTCATCAACCATCAATCAACCATTCATCAGCCATCATTCAACCATTCATCAACCATTAGCCATTCACTAACCATCAGCCACCATTCATCAACCATCAGCCACGAATTACTTGGCCAAGACTTGCTGAACTTCGCCATCTGCAGGTGGTTCTGTCCACCGTGGCTCCTTCGGTGGCGCAAGTGCTGATGCTGCGAAATGTGCGTGGCGCGGCTGCCGGGGTTGGTGCTTGAACGGTTCCGATGGGTGGATCATGATGGGTATTTGAAGCAGAATGGTGGCTAAGTGGTGGATGATGATGGTTGATGAGGGTTAAGTAGTGATGAGTGGTGCTTGATGACGCCATGACAACTCTCCAGAACTTTGGGGTTTCCACCAGCTTCAGAAATCCATGATCCACTGCCGCTAAGGTTGTCAGCTGGCTTGGTCCCTGCACTGCGTGGATGATGAGTGGCTGGTCCTGCTGCCAAGGGTAAGAGTCGTGGGTCAAGGATGGTTGGTTGACGACGGTCAATGGTTAGTGGTTAGTGGCTAGTGGTCAGTTGTAGTGATTCTCAGGGCTGGTTAGTGGTGGTTAGTGATGGTTAGTGATGGTTGGTGATAACTAACAATGATGGTTAATATAGTTCAATGATGGTTGACACAGTTCAGTATAGGTTACTACCAAGATGTGGGAGTGTCTTGAGCTGCGAAGGGGAAACTGTTGGAATTGAAAACAAGAGCTTATGGAAACATCGAGGTTTTTTGTTTCGTACTACTGCGCGGATATGAGAAGTTTTGCAAGACCACTGGGTGTTCCAAGGTACTTGTAGGTAGAATTTCAACCGTACCCTTTCTAGTTTCAAGTTAAAAGACTGAAGCCAAGTCCTCTCACTCCAGACCAGTGGCTGTGACGGTCCATGGATTACCCATCATCCTATCACCCATTGTTGACACCAGTTGCATTACCAACCAGTCAAATCGCATTAATTACTTACCGGTTCAGCTTGAGCAACTGATAATTAGTCCTTAGTTTTCCAAACCCCCTCAGTTATCAACTGATGAATTCAGAACACTTTCTTAGTACTGTTGCTATCAGTAACTAAGAAGTTCTATCAGTGAAGGTCAGAGGTGACCTGACCCTTCACAGCTGTTGCTGCCATTGCCTCCGTTGCTGCCGCCGAAGGCTCCGGGCCCAGCTGGTGCCCGGCGCTGGCGCAACGCAGGGCTTGGACCTGCGCGCGGTGCGCGATGCCTTTGGGGACGTGCTCGTGCGCATGCGCCCGGCGCGGCGGCGCCTCATGGTGCGGGGCCGGGGTGTGTGGTTACCAAGTGGTGAACATATTGGAAGCATTTTGAAGCATCAGAGTGGAGTTGAACGGAGTTTAACGGAGTTTAACCATTAAAGGATTCATGGTCATATGACTAAAATGGTATTTACATGTATACTTGGATTTAACCATCATGATGGCTACTGTTTGGGTATGAAACTCAGCGTCCTATGACTAGTTTGATGATCAACCCGCCGTTCTGCTTCCACCACAAGCTGTGGCCAATATAACCAGGTCGATAAGGCCATGTGACCACAGTTCTGTCTCCCATAAGTAGTCCCCTAGTTAGAACCCAACACATCGCGATCGCCCAAAAGATCTCCCACCTGGTTTCTATTCAATCCAATTTCAATCCCTTATCTCAATCTATCTCAATCTATCTCCCATAGGTAGCTCCCTTCCTACGGTAGCCCTTCATCGATTCTTTCCGTCGCTGTTCCCACGGCTCCAGGTGGCCGTGGTGCTTCTGCGTGGCCTCAACGACCACATCAGCGATGCCCAGGCGCTGGCGCGCTTTCTGGAGCCCTTGGCGCGCCGGGGCGTGGCTGGGTGGCAGGTCCGTGGGGAGCCCACGTTGCGTGAGAAAATCTGAGGAATTTATAGGGGTTTCCTGTAGGAAGTCGTGGAAATTTGTCAGGAATCATGGGAATTCAATGGCATTCATGGGGTTTCGAAATGTTTCGAGGGATTTCCTGTGGGAAATCTTGGGCAATCATCTTCAACAATTGTGCCAAGGGGGAATTTGATTTGTGGATTGAATCAACAGACATGCATTCGTTTGGTTCTGTGATCCTGCTTGAGTTTGTCCCTTGCCGCCTACGGGATCATTATCCCACGACGTGGGAACCTTCGACCAGCAACTTGGACGAGCCCAGGTGAGACTGATCCTCGACTTGATTCCTTACAACGACACTGGCATCGAAGGACGTTCACGATGCCTGACTTGTTGCACCTGGGTGTTTGGGGAGAACTGTTGTCAGCAGTGACTGGATAGACTTGTGGTGCTGCCAGATCGTGACGCAATTATGCCGCCACACAGTTTATCCCATTATCAGATTATCATCTATGAGGATGGCGATTTCCGTGGTCAATCCGATGAAGGTCGACATGATCCATATACTTTCCGCCAAATTTGTTCAACACTTTCAAGGCCGATACGGCCCACTCAGAAGGTTGCTGACATCTAGGATGAAGATCATCGAGGTCGATGTGATTCATGTCATTCAGTTCATGAAATCAGTACTTGGATGATCATTCCACTTGCACCTAAGGGATTGGTATCCATGCTTATAGTTTATGATGCTTTACCATGGCCCATGGTTGCTATAACCATTGGTATAACCACAGTTACTTAGTGACCCAATAGTAGTGGTTATAGCAGCGAATGGTTATACTACTGTATCTGCTTGGTAAACCATGGTCACGACCTAGTAACTCAATACTACCCATAGGAAGTACAACCATAGTAGTGACCATACCTATTTAGCAACCACAGTACCACAGTGACTTTGCAACTACTTAGTAAACCATGCTCACTACTTGGTACATTTCTTAGTGCCTCAATAGTAACCATAGGTTGCAACCATCGTAATCAGAGTTAATTGAGTATCACCATAGTATAACAACAGGTAACAACCGTTGGTATAACCATAGTTACGTAGCAATTCAATAGTAACCATAGGTAGTACGCCCATAGTAGTGACCATAAGTACCTAGTTACGTCGTATATCCATGGTCACTATGGCCTAGTAACCACAGGTCACCACCCTTGTAGTGACCTATTTCTTCCTTCGGAACTCCTTCGCCAGGATTCCAGCGGCCCTCGCCGGAGGTGGTGATGGCTTTCAAGGAAGCTGCGTGGAGAGAGCTGCGGGGGGGCCCTTTTTTAGGGTGAAAAGACGTGGCGGAAGCACCAAACGAGGCTGAAAGACATCAGTTATACAACCATCAATGAACTAGTTTGAATCAATATGAATCAATTCATTGACCATAATTCAGCAATTAATCATGCAATACTCCCTGACCTGAAAAGCCAAAAAATCGGTCGTTTTTCACCTCACCAAGGCCAGAGATGTGCGTTCACGTGCGACATCCTCGTGGCGAGGCTGGGGTCACAAGGCGCTGTGTGGTGCCGTAGGCCCCTCGTCTTGGTGGCCTTCTCGGACGTGCATCCCCCTTGGCTGACCATGGTTGGGTGAGAAGCGGGTAACCATAGTTGTATCGCAGCCCCAGCTGCACATGCAAGGATGGCCAATGTAAAAGAACAGCATTGGTTCCCACCAAGAGCAGGAGGGATGTGTCAACACTTGTTCCAAAGGAAGATATCGAGTGGGCTCCAACCACTGAACTGACAAGGATCAATAAGATGGACATAGATTCAACATAGATTCAACCATTCCCACCACTAACCATCACTAGGCCTTACCCAATCACGGGCCATAGCCCACGAATCATAGGGTCCTATGATGGGTCTGCCAGGATGCATCAGCTGCATGCGGCCAGCTGGCTACGCGGCCGCCCAGCAGCCGCAGTGCCAGCTTGGGCTTCGCTATGCAGAAGAGGGGCGCTGCCAGCGTCGCCAGGTGTGGCGTGCCAGCAGGTAGACCTGTTGAAGCGACCCTTGCGCCAGGTTTAGGATTGTCCTTGAGATTCACGGGGCAGCCTCTGGAAGCTCCCCGATTTTCCTTGAGATTCTTGCTTAAAAAAACTCGAGATTCACATGTGTGGCGGATATTGGCGGATTAGCTCCACAATCTTCCTACGGGTGGCAGCACGTGTGGATCCAGGATGGGCCTCCAAAATGGCCATTGCTTGTGAACCCCCCGTACCAACTCGACAGGAGCCCTGTGGAGCCCCAAGCCGATCCATTGCCAGAGAGTTCCTGGGCGAGTGGGGGGCGAGTGGGGGGCATGTGTGGCTCTGCTGAAGGTGTGTCTGGTGGTTGATGTGTGACTGCGATGGATGGTGGTTGGATGTGGTGACTACTCCCTTGTATGAAGCGTTCATAGCCAGTATCAACCAGCTTCAGCTTCTGGCCAAGCGCTTGGTAACTCGAATGTCAAGAGGCTCGGGCTCAGCAAGAAGCCATCCGAAATGAAAATGAGCAAGCAAACCCTCGTAGCATCTTGAGCAAGAAAGACCTCTTCCCTATTTCCGGACTTCACGTTTCATGATGGATTTCTTTCGTTCTTCCAATTGTGTCAAAACCTCTCTAGCACAAGATGGACGAAGATCCGCATCCGAACAACTCAATGGTTCTCAATTTCGTGGCACCCAGCTGTTCTCAATGGATCTCAATGTTGAAGACCAACAAAACATCAGCTGTTCTCAATTTGAACATCCAAGTGTCGCAACCAGCGCAGCACCTCATGTCGCGCTGTCTTGCTGTGCAGCTGCGCCGGTTGGCCACTGGCCGGTCAGCCAGTAGCCCCAGCAGCCCTGTGGCATTGGTGGTGGGCTTCGGTCGCCAGGGGTGGCCACTGATGCAGTTTGAGGATCAGCAGCTGCTGATGAAACCACCTGAAACTCCGCTGGTGATGAGGGGCCAACAGTGGAAGCTCCACCGGGTAGATGATGAGTGGCAGATTTTGGAGCCCGTGGAGGAGCCTGTGCTTGGAAAGCTGCCGAAGAAGAAGTGTATCCATCCAACCAGGGTGGCGGCGTTGTGCAAGAACTGCCCTAGGAGAAAGAAGCGAAGTTAAAGGTTGACTGATGTTGACCGATGTTGACTGATGGCGGCGAAGCGTTCATCATTGCTGGGGGTACATCCTTAGCGATGACTGAGATGGAATTAGCCCGTAAGCTCAGACCCGTTTCGCCACTGCCTTTCTGCTGGCAAAACCAAAGTCGTTTTGACGAGCGTCCAGCACAACTACATGGCTCGCCATGGATGCAAAAATTGCGAAGCGTTGATTCCCCACAAGGAGCTGATATGAGCAAATCCGGCATGGGTTCTTTGGGAGCAGGTCTCGCTTAGTGTTTTCACGGTTCAATTGCCAATGTGGGGCTGCTTGAATCAATCCCATTCATTTTTTTTACGTAGAAGGATAACAAGAAGACAGGCCTTCAAAGCCTTCAAAATCACATTGAAGCTGTTCACTGACCTTTCTCGTGATGATTCGCGATGTTACCTTGGAAGTCAACTGTGCCGACTTTGCACTCACCTATTGGTCTCCTGTTAAAAGGGGTTGATTAATCTCTTCTTTGCAAGATTTGCAAGCCACTAGGGAATTCTGCAAGACATCAAGCAATGTGCACCGCACTCTTGCAGGCACTGTCCGACTGCAATCGTCAGGTTTGAGACTTGTGCTTCGGATTTGTCTGCAGCTGTTTCAAAAGTCTCGAGAGCTGCCCCGGCCTCTCGGGGCCACGCCTCTCGCCGTGCCGTGGCTCTCGTTTCATGTTCCGGTCGCTCTTGTCGCGTCTGCGCAACTGCCATGAGGTCCTGGGCATCTCGCCCCAAGCTTCGCGACAGGAGCTGAAGCATCGCTACCACGAAATGGCGCGGAGTCTCCACCCCGACGTCACGGGCTCGGCGTCCTCCGCCTTCGCGGAGCTGCGCGAGGCCTACGAGGCGTGCCTGCGCCTGGCAAGGCCGCGCAGGAGGAGTCTGAGCTCAGCAGCTGGTGGAGCTGGTGGAGGATTTGGTGGATCAGCTGCTGGTTCAGGTGCCACACCCACTGCGACCTTCAAAGGCTTCCCCACTACTCCGCCGCATCTGAGGACCAGTTTCCCAGGCGCCTGGAGCACCAACTTTCGCCCCAAGGCCTTGAATGGCGACTACCGAGGAAAGCCCTGGAAGTGGGGGATCCGGGGACCTTTGACGCTCTCTGCGCAGAGGAAGCCGCTGGGCGGCGGCCTGCGGCGGTGAGCCATTGAAACAGCACCCGTTCAACAGCTGGTGATGCAGTCAATGCATTGGGGTCAACATGGGTCAACTGTATAGTTGAAGGATGTGGAAGGATCATGAACTACTTGAAACTATATAAACTGAATTTCAGTTTGCTTTGTCGTTTTTAGGGGTTCAAAGGTCATCAGTGATATCTTGACCCACCATTGGTTCACTGAAGCCGATGCAACCACTGCACTTCTGGTTGGAGAAGGAAAGTGTTTCCATGGCTCACTTGCGATAGAAGGTTCCAGAATCAGCAGTCGAAGCCAAAAATCAGCGCTGCGCCTTTCGTTTTTCGACCGCTTGGGGGGGCATGGGCTCCATCATTCCATGCGTGGAGTTGCCGGCATAGTTCTGAGCGTTTGAATAGGAAACAGCCCAACAGAAAGGCTTTGGACGTGCCTTCATTTTAGGGATAGACCGTGCTTGTCGACTACCACAATGGATTCAGACTGATGCCATTGCCACCGTGAGGTTTCCGGCAGGAGAAGTTGTTGTCGTTCAACCTGGACACCTACGATCTCCGAGGCCAGGGGTGGAATAGCAGCATAGCGATCCTCAACACCAAGGATTTCCAGACAAAAAACCGGGGAAAAGCAGAAGTGGAAAACCACCAGGTGGAAACCACCAGGGCAACCGCCACAGGGCAACCACCACAGGGCAACCACTGGGGAAAGGGCAGCCGAGGCGAGGCCGTTCGCCTGCTGGGCGAGGCCGGGCCATGGTTGGGCTTCGGATGCTTTCGGACGAACGCTGAGCTCGAGGACTTCCAAGCCGAGGCGGGGCAACGGGGGAGGGGTGAAGAACAAGGGAATGACGGTGAAGATGGGTGAAGATGGGTGAAGGGTGAAGCAGAAGGAGTTTTTGCGATGACGCCTTGGTGTATCAGTACTGATTGTTGGTGGTTTTAACCATTTCTTCTTTTCCTACTTTTCACAGATGGTTTGTTGGTAAACCAACATTTTTCATCGGGGTTGAAACCACCAGCCAGATCAGGTCCTTTTACATAATGGTTGCAGTGAGTGCTGTGAATTTCTTGCTCAACTATGGCTGGAAACGTGGTGAACTCTCAGTCTCTAGTTAATTATGGCTGGAAACGTGGTTGGTGGTGAAGGGCCTTGTCCCCGCCATAGCTGCCACCCCCCAGGAGGCAGTTTTCAGCTCCTGGGCCTTTGAACAGCAGTGGCGCCGCTGTTTGCTGGGCGGTCCCGGGCTCTTGCAGTGCTACGATCGTTTTTTGGAGGAGACGATTTGTCCACAGCTGAGGCCACGGGAGCAGAAGGTTGGACCATTATGTGGACAGAGGAGGCATGTAGACATGTTTATGTGCATACTCGGTTGCACAGTGTATATAGGGAGAATCTAGACATAAAGCAGCAAATGAGGGACTTTTCAACGCAGAAAAAACATGAAAAAACAGTTTGGCCGCCAATGTCAGTACCCAGCAGTCAAAGGCCACTGTTCAACCATGGACTCCATTGTCCATCATTGTTAAGAGTTTCACTACGGGCTCCCAGGACAACCGACTTCAGTGCAACCAAGACTTCTTGTTGTTTACAGCATGTCGTTACAGCTATTGCTATGGTTAGATCGGTTAGATTGGCTCCCTGACATGTCTCCCTGCGCAGCCCCGCTGCGTCACCCCTTGGACCCCTTGGTCGCGCGTCACGCAGCGTCCAGGCGGGAGCTGAACGAAGGTCCAGTGACTTTCTACTGTCAGCATCCTCCCACCCTGCGCCTGCAACCAGGGCCGAGCAGGTCGGGGGACACCTTGCGCTGCAAGTGGCTCAGACGGGATGTTTCCCTCCACAAGTTCTCGGCCCACAGGGTAGCCAGCGGACACCAGAGCAACCCTCACTACCCAAGTGACACGGTGGCTCGTGGATCTTGGGATTGTTGTGAAATCATGTTATTTTTTCTCGGATGCTTTTTGGACTGCGAAATGGAGTGATCTAGCTGAACTAACAAACCGCTAGTATCCAACCCATGGATAGGGTATTGCCAATCATTTGCACTTCCAGCTGGTCGGACGATCAATACTCGTATCCACCTCCTAAAGCAGCCCTTCATGATTCATGATTACTACATATGATTACTATACAATTGTATAGTCGTTTCTATCGACACCTGCCCACTGGTCACCACTCTTAATGTCATTTTCACCATCACAAGATCATAAGATCCGCCATGATTCCTCAACCATCAGAGTCAGTCACCATTATCAGTCACCATCTCAAGCCGTAACACCAACCACTGAGCCATGAATGGATCGTTCACCAGGCAGCCGCGGCAACTGCATAACGATGCGCAATTCGGACATCAACCGGGAGAGGCAGTTGGTTGGATGGCCCGCTGGTTGTGCTACGGGGGGAGTGGTGGGAGTGGCCCCCGTGGCAGGGTACTTTTGGGCTAATGCGTCGCGAGGCTGTTTTCTACCACCGATAGGTTTTCTGTCACTTGCAATCAACTTGCAACTGGTCAAAACGATTCCTTTTAAAAGCAAGATACTGACAAAACCCTTCATTATTTCCTTCCCTTAGGGGCCAACTCTTGGCGCAACCACGCTCTAACTTTATTATCCCTTCCCTTCAAGAGCCAGATGCTGACAGAACACTTCATTATTTCTTGGCCAAGGGTATATTATTGGCAGAAACATCACCCACTTCTACCTTCACAACCCCCTTCCTTCTAGAAGCAAATGCTGACAGAACCCTTCATCATGTCATTCCTTCAGAGCAAACTATTGGCAGAACCATCACCCACCTCTAACTTCAATATCCTTGACAAAACCCTTCATCGTCTTTTCTTCTTAGGGGCCAGCAATTGGCACTCCCACTTTACAACCCCATTCCTTTCAGGAGCCCAACACTGACAGAACCCTTCATCATCTCTTTCTTCTCTGGGGGCCACAGAACCCTTCATCTTTCGCGCTTAGGGGCAACCTATTGGCACTCCAACTTCACCATCCCCTCCCTTTGAGAGCCAAATACTGACAAAACCCTCCTTTTAAAGGCCAGTGGAGCCAGCTACTGACAGAACCCCATC
>VSDK01014725.1:72299-124248 GCA_009767595.1 Symbiodinium kawagutii
TTTTTTTAATTTTTTTAATTTTTTTAATTTTTTTAATTTTTTTAATTATCCCTGAAATAATTAAAAAAATTAAAAAAAATTAAAAAAAAATCAATGGAATATTTTTTAATTTTTTTAATTTTTTTAATTTTGCTTGAAATAATTTAAAAAATTAAAAAAATTAAAAAAATTAAAAAAATTAAAAAAATTAAAAAACGGAAGGTTCCCAACTTCCAGCCCAGACCTGGAAAGGACCAAATTTAATTAAATTTAATTAAAATTAAATGCATTTAAATAAAATTAATTAAAATTAATTTGAATTAAATAAAATTCATTAAAACTAAATAAAATTAATTAAAATTAATTAAGAAACCAGTGTCGACACATAGACCCTAAAGTACCCTCATACGAGTGGCCCCCCAGCAGTGGCCTCGCTGCCCAAATGCCATGCTATGAAAAGGAACGGGATTGATGGTTAGCTGGTCGATGGTTGGTGATGGCTGGAAATGCTGGGTGATGATTGATGGGTTGGATTATTGACAAGGTTTATGATGGTTGGTGGTGAAATGTTTGCTTCTTGGCACTTTGGGGGCAACCGTTGGAAAGCAGATTGGTTTGTATGGCTGATTTTCATCATCAACGTCGATAGGAGAGATGATGAGTAAGCTGATGCAAATCATTGCCAATGGATTTATGACGATCGATCAGTCAAGCACAGTTGAAATGATGGTTGATGATGCTTAATAATGCTTGATGACCATTGATGATGGTCACTAGTGGTTGGGAAGCGGTTGAGAGGATGAAGTCGGTAGCCCAGGTAGCCCAACGGTCAGGTGAACTTTTGGATGCCCTTGACATCCCAGAAGAGGACCAGGACAGTTGGAGCCTGGGGCGAGATCCAAATGGCTCGTGTTGGAGCACTAGAGGCGGTGGGTAATGCTTGGGACTGACAGTGATGCTTGACGATTCACTTGGCCAACGCTATCGTCAATGAATTCATGAGGAACTGTTGCTCCCCAAAAACCCTCCTTTGGCTCCTTCTGCTAAAATTTCCAGCCGTCAAATGAACTACTTTGGAGATTGGAAAGACATTTCTCGATCGTAGACTCTATATGTATCTCCGCTTCACCAATGCAGAATCAGAAATAAGAAGCATATTGCATCTCCTCACCTCCGCTTCTGAGGAGATCGTTTTAGGTAGCATTTTGCATCTCCATGTTTCTAGTTTTGATCCTGAGAACAAGGAAGGTACAACGTTTCACGGAGCCATGTTTTTTCATCACATGATCTTCATTGATGCTCTTGTCATGGTCGGCCAAGCTGGTTGATGGTGGTTGATAGACATCCCTAATAAGCTGGTTGATTGGTTTAATCATGGTCAAATCATGGTTCATGGTGATTGGTAATAGTGAAGCGGTTAATGAGTTGGATACTCAGGGTCAAGTCATAATGAATGGTGGTGAATAATCTGGTCGAAAAGTGGAAGACATAATTGAGAATCGTGATTAGCACTAGCTAGGCTGGTTGATCGCAGGGTTGGTAACCGCATGTAACCGCCCTTCTTGATTCTTTGTCACAAATCACAACTGGATATTTATCATTTGCAAACGTTTCATGCAATTGATGAACTAGGACAGGTACAAAGCACCCACAATCTTGTGGATGTCAGTCCGACGATATCCGACTAATGTCTGCTCCAGCGCAGCGGTTTAAAGTTCAAACACCCGCTGATTTCGTTTGGTTTCCGAGCAGCATAGCATGTTGCGAGTGGTTTCGGCCCTGTCGGGGGAAGTCATTGCCACTTTGAGCACCGATGAAGTGAATGGCAGATCTGCAAAAGCCCTGAAAAGACGTGTATCATGCATCATCGGCGTTTCCAGGTTTCAGCAGAGGCTGTTTCTTGAAGATGGAAGCGAAGTGGTAGGTGAAGAGCTGTGGCTGCCTCCTCAAAACGTGCAACTCGTGTTGTTGCAATTCCAGGCAGCTGATGCTGCAGGAGAGGGCCGGCTGATTGCAGCTTGCAAAGGCGGTCATTTCCGATCGCTGGTAGCATGCCTTGAGGAGCTACAAGACCCAAATCTGCCTTTCCAGTTCTCAGATGAACACAGAGGTTGCTGTGCCATCCACCTGGTGGCTCTGGAAAATCATGTGCTATGCTTACAGTTGCTGTTGGAAATTGGTGTTGACAAAGACTCCAGTGCTACAGTCGGCCAAGCAGCCAGCGCAACACCTTTGTTTGTAGCCGCTTCTGAAGGTCATATTGATGTGGTTAGTCTCTTGGTTCGCGTGGGCGCTGACACGAGCAAGGCCACGGATCATGGTTCAACACCTTTGCACATAGCAGTTCAGAACGGCCACATAGAGGTGGTTCGAATGTTAGTTTTAGCTGGTGCTGACACGCAAAGGGCTAGGAATAATGGTGCGACCCCTTTGCATTTGGCAGCTTACAATGGCCAGATTGAGATGGTTCAATTGTTGGTTGAAGCCGATGCTGACACGAACATGGCCAGAAGTGATGGTGCAACGCCTTTGTGTTTGGCAGCGCAGGATGGCCACATACAAGTGGTTCGCTTCTTGGTTGGAGCCGGCACTGACACAAACAAGGCCGCAGATGATGGCGCATCACCTTTGTGTTTGGCAGCTTGCAATGGCCAGATTGAGGTGGTGCGATTTTTGATGGAAGTTGACGCAGACACGGACAAGGCGGCAGATGATTTCGCAACACTTTTGTGTCTGTCAGCTCAGAATGGCCACATAGATGTGGTTCGTTTCTTGGTAGGAGCAGGCGCTGACACAAACAAAGCTGCGGATGATGGCGCAACACCTTTGTTCATGGCAGTTTACCATGGCCAGATTGAGGTAGTTCGATTTTTGGTTGAAGCTGGCGCTGACACGAACAGGGTCACGGATCATGGCGCAACACCTTTGCATTTGGCAGCTTACAACGGCCAGATTGATGTGGTTCGATTCTTGGTGGAGGTTCACGGTGGCATGGACAAGTCTGCAAATGATGGTGCAACACCTTTGTGCTTGGCAGCTTACAATGGCCAGATAGATGTGGTGCGATTCTTGGTTGAAGCTAGTGCTGACACAAACAAGGCCATGGATGATGGTGCAACACCTATGTACCTGGCAGCTCAGAATGGCCAGATTGACATAGTTCGATTCTTGACTGAAGCTAGCGCTGCGAATGACTACAGTGCAATGACATGCTTAGGTTCTCCCGTGAGATTGGCCCTGACCAAAATAAACAAACTAGCTGCAAGCTTCCAAATGTGTTGCTGCGGCAGCTGGAAATGGCCACGTTGATGTGATTCGCTTTTTTGTTGAACCCACGGCTGACGCCATGACTGGCTAAAAAATGTTGAAATAAATCGACTGTGGCAAAGTACACTTCGTCTGAATTGGCCAGTGCAACAGTCGCCAGTTCCACTAGGCCACTATAGCTGACCAGTCATTAGCACCAGGCCGCTGGTTGGCGGAATGTCATCACGCAAATTGCGTACCCTGTGGAAGTGGCGACCGGAAATAAACAGCATTTTCCCAGGTGAGGGAAAGCATCGTGGCTGATCTTGGGATACCCTTAGGCTACTTAACCATGACTGGTTGGTGGTTTGATTTTTTGAAAATTTTCCCGAGCAATTGTCAACCAATGGTTGGTTGGCCAATATTTTTCATAGGGGTTGAAACCACCAACCAGATGACCGTTCATGTGCTATTGTTATAAAACTATTAATCGAGGATTAATCGACAATTTGGTTGACCACTGACCATCACCAACAATGAGTCAACCAACATTAAACTGAATCTCAAAGAACTTCACAACGCCGACAATCAACACTGATATGGCTGCTGATATGGCTGCTGATATGGCTGCTGATATGGCTGCTTATGATGCTTTTGTCATGCATACGTTGGCCGTGTTTACATGAAGGCATGCCGAGAATCGTCCGACAGATGCACATTTGCCTGCCAGCATATTTTGTTCGTAACATGTGTTTTTCTCTTATCTATCCACCAGGATCCATCTAACCATAGATTTGTCGGGCATTCACAATCCATTGCGTTTGTGAAATTATTTTTTTATCCATCAATCCATCCGTTTGTCTTCTGCATCTGCCTGTTTCTCTGCCGTATCAACTTATGATCGGTCGAACCACAGAGGTGAAACAATTCATCCATGCCCTAATGAATCATCCATCACTAGCCATCCATTAGCTATCAAATCACACTCAGTTACATCCCAGATGACTACCAATTCACAACAAATTAGCCATCAACCGACTACCAGCTCGCAAACAAGTTTCCGTCCACCAGCCATCAATTCACCATCTATAGAGCCATTCATTGACCATCAATTGATCATCGTTTCGCCACCACTAGCTTACCTTGGCCACAAATTCCCCATCCATTCCCCATAAGCTGACTATCAATTCACGAAAAATACAGTTAGAAATGTTTCGCCATCAATTGGCATCATCCATTGGTAGCATTCACCATCATCAACCATCAGTCAACCACAAATTTTCCCCCGAAGTCCACCACTGGAGTTGGCCACAAAAGCCATGAGTCGTTCCACCATCCGACCGTTCCCTCCATGGCGCTGCGGCGCAGGACCACGCTGTGCCTCGAATCGTCCCCTGGCGCTGGAGATTTCCACGCCCTGCGCCTGCAGCCTGGCGAAGTGGTGAGCACCTCAGTGCTGCAGACCGCTTGGTGCCGGGTGGTGAGGAATGATGGGTGGTCAATGGTGGTGGTTGCTGGTGGTGGTTGGTGGTTGATGTAAGTCATAAAATATGCTTTATGGTACTTAATCATGATGGATGATTTATGATATTTGGTATACTTAATCATGGTGGATGCTCAATAATATTGGTGGATGATGGTGGGTCAGTGGTTGAAGTGGTGCGTTTGGGAAGCGAACTGTTTAACTTCGCTGTTTTGAATAGATTCGTTCGGAATGACTTGGCTAATTCTGCTGCGGGCACCTTTGGAATCTTCGTGAAGGACTTGACACAATGATGACGATTGTATTTCTGCAGCCCGGCAACTGCTGTCAACCGGGGAGATGCAACATCAATTAAGCGTCATTAAGCTCATCACGAACCATGGCTATTAGCCAGGTTTGTTATCCGTTATGAACTGATTTTCATTAACATTTATTCAAATTTGACCAACTTGATGTCACAACACACGGCCTGCCATGAACGCCATCCTCTCTCATCAGGTGTCGGCTCAAAACAGAGCCCAGGGGTTTCTGCATCAGCCCTGGCTGTTGCACTGTTGTTTCTCCAAGCTGTTGTGGTTGCCTGATCGTTTCCAAACAGATGAAACCAAATTTTGACCAGCATACCAGAAGTTGAAGATCGGTTTGACCAGTCTGAAGCACCAGAAACTCACACACTTTGACACATCAACTCCTTTTGGGGCCGTACACGTTTCGATGCCGCGCGCGTTGGTGTGCGCCCAAGCCTTCCCCCCGTTGCTGAAGCAAGCGGGCGGAGTCGCCAAAGACTACCTGGCTCTTTGCCGAGCTTTGATTGATGGCCTCGGATGGCATGTCACGTTGTTTTCGCCGGTGAACATCAGAGAATCAGGAGGGGTCGAAGAGGGGAAGGGTCGGGTCAGCTCCCATGAAGGTTGCTTCTAGGGTGCGGAAATGGGCCCACTTGAAAATGGGTGTTTTACAAGTTGTTTTGAGGTAGATTGGGATCAAAGTATTTTCTTTTTTTTTGGGGGGGAGAGGAGGGAATTTTTAAGATTGGATGATCAAGAAGTGGGGTTTGATATACCATGGATACCATGTTATGTACCAAATATGGCTGATCACTTCTGACAACGGTCAGGTGAAGCAGAAGTGATGCGATGGCTGCGGAATGGTTCGTTGGTGCATGTGCCAGCGACGTCGGTCGAAGCCTCCACAGCGGTGGGAGTGGCGCTGTTCCTGGACTTCTTCTCTATGGCCAATGCTGCAGAGTTTCTGCGGCTCGTGGTCTTTGGAGGCCATGACCTGTGCCTCATAGATGACAGCTGCTTGCGAGTCTGTCCGCTGATGCTGTTGCGAAGCTTCGGCATACCCAGCATTGCAACCACTCACTCGGATGTGCCTTCACACCCGCTCTACGCACAGTCCATCATGCCAAAGATCATGTGGTGGCTGCATCTCGCATCGGCATATTTCGCCACCAGCCACGCCACTGTTGCCAAGGCCTATGCCAAGTCTTTGTGGGACCGATACCGGGTTCCAGTGCATAGCATTTGGCCACCAGTCCTTTGGTCCGATGTCTTCCGCAGACCTCTCAGCGATTTCCATGCTGCAGCACATGATCGACGTGCCAAGTGGATCCAGCGTTTGGGATTTTCGCCCCAGGCGATTTTCCTCTTCGCCGGGCGCTGGTCGGCAGAGAAACGCATCCATCTGCTGATCGATGCCATGCCTGAGGACTGTGGGTTGATCATTGTGGGCGACAGCGATGCAGACTATGCCGATGACATCGAAGCGGCGCGCCGAAGAAACGTGCTGCCGGAACGAGGCATGGTGGGAGCCGAAGATCTCCGCATCGCCTACGCTGCCAGCGATCTCTTTGTGTCGGCTTCGACCTGCGAAACCTTGGGCAACACCGTGGTGGAAGCATGGAGTTCGGGCACACCGGTGGCGCTTCAACCCGTGGGAGGGCACTTGGAATTCGTCAAAGACAAGGAGATGGTGGAAAAAAACTCATGGAGTTCATCATACTTCATGATTTTAGTAATCACTTTCATCATGATCCTATAGAATTCTATAGGTTTACAATATGTTTAAATGTATATAGCCATAGCTTATGATCTTTTTAGCTTTGTCCATCAAATTTCTAGTGAGTTTTGAACTTCGACTTGCAGCTGCTCAGGAGAATTCCTACTTTGTGGACTTTGACGACGCAACGTCTGCTCGCAAGCACTTGTCGGCCATCGTGGCTGCTGGCGTCAAAGTGGCGGTGGAGCCGGCCCTCTCCGAAATGGGAGAGCATTTTCGGCACCTAAACTTCCCTGCCGAAGTGCAGAGACGTTTGCTTGACCCCGCCCTTTTAGCCACATCCAAACGACAAGCCATGAACAGCTGCTGTTGGATCCTGGAGATTTTTCTCCGTGCGATTCTACTGCTGGCCTGTGGCCTCATGTGGCCCTTCACTGCAGTTTGGTCCCGCGCTTACTTCGCGGTGTCTTGCGACCCCAAGTACCGGCATCTGAGTGCAGGCAGCGCCAATGAGCCTGATTTCGAGTCCAAGTGCCAATCAGGAGCCAATTCGGAATCCTGTTCCACAGTGGACAGTCATAATGACAGTGCAAGGCCACTTGTGTGAGAAATTTTTGTTGCAAAGCTTAGTGTCACGCGCTTCAAACAGGAGCGTGCAGAGTATAGAGTGACTTCTTGTGAAAGAAAAGAGCCCTTGGTCAGCCACATTCAGCGATGTCAGGCATCGGAGCATCATAGAATATTAGATGCATAGATTCATAGACTCTATGTTTGGTGGTAGATCACCGTCTACTTATGTTTGGAATGGGGATGGTTTATGACCAGCTGGATCACTACCAATCATTAACCATCAACTTCCCAATGATTGTTGGTTATTGCCCACTACCAGTGGATCTTAGTTATTAGTGGGTTCTTGTCCGCTCATTATTCGTCAATTAACAATTGTTTCCCCAATTATCGTTGTCCACTAATTCTTGTTGGTTCTTGTCTCCACTATTCCCTTATCAGCTGGCAATTCCCTACCACTTCTGGTTTTAGTTGGTTACTGTCCACTACTTTTGTTGCAATTATTAGTGGACAATCGCCAACCATTCTTAGCCCCTTGATCTCATCCATGACCATCACCAGTGACCGTCCAGTGAGGCCCGTTTCCACGGCACCCACGTGCGCCACCATGTGCCGCCCAACAAGTCCACATCCACGCGGGTGTCCTTGGACTTCCGCATCGGCATCGGGCGATTCTACGACCCCAACTGGCGTGCCCTGGCGGGGGTCAGGGTGGGTTGCTGACAAACCGCCTTGATATATGGCCATGGGCCAATATTAACCAACCAACCAATTGGGGATAATCACCAAAAAAGCTATAGGGAAAACAATGGTTAGTGATGAGGGAACCAGGGGTACAGGTTTTGACCCACAACATCCCACAACCACATATGAAGGGAAGCCATCATTTGGGGTGAAGCTGGTGAGCTACCATGCATGATTGATACCAATAGTAGCCCTGAATAGCAGTTAGCTTACCATTTAAATCCATATACATGTAACACCATTTAACATGTAGAGCCCATTTCACCATGGGCCATGAGCTTAGCATTTAACATGTAAGGTACATCCATTTATGGCCATGGTTATCGACTGCTGGATCTGCCCTGGATCTGCCCATTGCGACCTGGGGATTGGCCGAGGGATGGAGGGTCTCCGGCATCATCATCCCCGGCGACTCATTCGCCTGGCGTGAGCTGCCTAATGGGCGGCCGCCCATTGAAGGAACCAGCGCCAGGCCGGTGATGTCCAGCTGGGCTCTCCAGGTTGAACCTACGGCCCTGGATGTGCAGCTGGGTTACGACCATGGTTACACCCTGTGAGGTAGCTGAACTCACCCTGTTTGGAACCATGGGAATTGTGACCGCTCACTAAGTCGGGGTGCACATCCAAGTAGCTACTTAGGCCATGGCTCAATACCAAGCGAACTCAACACCTCCTGGAGCAAAGCGACAGCAGGTAATCCCAGGAGCGGTGCCAAAGTGCGCAGCAAAGCGAGGAAGAAATGGTGCATGCCAAGGTAGGCTGGTGGATATGGATGACGAAATAGGCAATGCGGCAACACTCATCAACACTCCACATTTTTGGGAGTTCCATGGTGGATATGGATTCCAAAAATATCGTTCAAATATATGGGCAATTGACGAAAACTAAGACAGAGCATTCACCCTAAACATATGATCAAAGTGAAAGTTTTGCAAACAGATGCCCGGCCAGAACTCAGAAACAGCGGTCAGTGGCCCAAAAACAATGGCGAAATTCAATACTTGAGCCAGCTGCAATTTTTGGAGGGCAGATCGTTGGATCCTGCAAGGGGACCCAGCTTTAGTGGTTTGCAGATAGCAGCATTAACAGTTCTTGACAGTAATCCAAGCCCCATGTGCAAAGTAAAATGACGATCTAAATTGACATGGAGGGGGCACTAGCAATGCACAGCAGATATACAACATGTTGTCACCAACAATATGGATACGGCGCGCTGGTAATGGGGATACGACTCCAACACCCTCAATGCTTGGATTTTGATTGTAATGTGTGTTCACCCCGAGTCAAAACTAGAGCTGCCGGGGGCCAAGACGGCAGCACCAGGAGGAGAAGTTCGCAGATTCTGTTTGGTGATGTCATTTGTCATCAGCCTCCGATGACTGACCATCATCAGCCATCATCATTGGCCATTGGCCACTACTGTAGCATATTTTGATGGTCATCAACAACCATCGTGAGACAGTTTGATGAAGGCGTTTCAAATATTTTGAATATCCGAGAGTTTCTTGATCGAAACAGGCTGCAGTTTCTGCAGACAAAAATGGGAACTGGTGCTGTTGGCCAAGCATTGAACGCAGCCTGTGCTGATGTCGTTGAAAAAATGTGCGGTGGTCCATGGCTTTCTCTCTCAAGGTTGCTGTTGTTAAGACAAGTTGCAAGACACACGCCACCATGCCAAGCCTACATCTTTCTGCAAAGTATGAGTTGCGTTCTTTACTTTGAAATGACACCACTTTAGCAGGTGCCATGAATGCTATGCCCTGCATAGAGGTCACATGGTCAGACACGACATACAACCCAACATCTATACACAGAAGACCTTGGTCCTTACGTTGCTGCATTGAAAAGTCATGGCGTCGCTTCCTGAGCTTCTGAGGGATAAAGCATTACCCGCTTTCATTCCCCATTTAATTTTAACAAGACATGTGGTGATGTACTTGGAAAGTAATTTCAATTATTTACCTCAACCGTCACAAGATGTTACAAGTCGCTCTGTCTTTCAAACTGGTTTGTTTTTCTTCATGTGGAAATCATGGAAAACATGAACAGATTGATGGGATCGGTAAATCTGGATTCTGATGACCAGTGGTTTTGTCAGAAAGAATCAGATTTGGAGTGTAGGGATTCTTCGGACATTTTCCCCTTCAACCCGTGTCCATGTCAACCTGCGTCAACCCGTGTGAACCTCGAGGCTCGCGAAGATTGCAGGGTCAGCTCCTGGTGGAGCGTCCGGAGGTGGAGTCATCCTCCACGGCTCCATGGGCGAAATCAAGGCACCTGGGGCCCATTGGGAATGAAGAATCTTGAAACACCTGGCAGCTGAAATTTGATTTTTGTACAGATTAGATTTGTGATATGTCCGCATGGATGTGGGATACATGTGGAACCTTTTGCCTTTTGCTTAATTGCATCGATAGATACATAGATTAGAGATAGACACATCGCGACATAGATACAAACATCCATGTGTGCACACATTAGGTACTTACACACATGGAATGATATGGTTGAGTAATCTGTTACTGCTCTAGCCGAAACAGAAGCCAAGTGACTCCGGGAGACCACTGCAGTGATACTCTTTGCAGTCCGTTGAACCTTTAGATTTCCAATGCCTTGCAGCACTTCAGAACCTGGAAGGCAAGAATGCCCAGAAAGCCAAGTTTGTAAGTGGATGTTAGAAGTTCGTCTGATGAGATAAAGCCAATGCCCTTTGTCACAGCAGCATCTTCAAGGGTTGGTGATGAAGAACTAAGATGGTTCGAGGCACCGTGGAAGCTTTAAGTCTGTGAGAAGTCTGTTCCTGGCCTTGGATCGAGATTTTTTCTTATGGCCAAAATCAGAAGTGACTGGTGGCGACCACTGCACCGCTACTCTTAGCATCTCAACTTCGTCACTGGTTGTTTTGTAAAATTGTACATCGCCAATCTTTTGAATTCCCTTGAACTTGTAGCTGTCGGTAGTGTTGCAGCATTTCCGAAACCTGGAAGGCAAGGACGACCAAGTTCACAGATTTGCTTTTTGTGGATTCAGCGAGCGCCGTTTTGGCGGAGGCCATTCTTCTCCACAGGCCGACCAGCTGCACACGCAACATCAGCATGTAGAATATGTAGATCTGGTTCTAAATGCAGGACATTAATCCAGTGATTTCCAGCATGTAGTCACCCAGAGTGTTTGCAAGGTGCGGACGTTTGAACGAGCTCTTTATGTTTCAAAGCGAACTTTAGAAGTGCCTTGGCAGCATCCAAGAGAAGATTTCGGCGATTGGCTGGTGTAAAAACCATGTCCTTTTCGCCACTCGGCAAATGAAAAGATGATTTTGCCCTCGGAAACAATTTTGCAAGTGCAATACGCCCTTGCAGCCAAGATCAAATCTGCATCGAGGGGCAGGGGTGGTTTGAAGGCGCCTGTTTCATAGAGAAGTTTCCAGGCAGAAAACTTGGGGCTGAGTTCCAACATATCTACGGCATTCTAAGGCTAACATCCCTCTAGGAACGGAAGAGGGTTCACCAGGACGGCCTGGATGGGGGAACCGGCACTGGAACCATCAGGAGCTGGTGGGACACAGTTCCGAACATGGAAGAACTGGGTGACTAGCGAACAAGAACTCAGGAAGCGCCGGAAGTGCTTGATAGTTTGTGCTATTCTTTCGCAACTCTCCGAGCAATCGCCGAACTCACCCCACAAATACTGTCATTCGAACTGCAGTTGAGGCAACTCGATGTCATCGCTCAAACACTGCAAGGACAACTGTGTGTTCCTCTTATAGCCTGCAAGGGGAAATTGTAGTACGCATTCCCTGTGTCAAGAACACGAACCCCGCAAACATGTGAACCAAACCTCGCCGAGTCCATTGCAAGAACTCCGAAAGTCAGCAGGAGAGGAATAACGATTTCGCAGCAATTACTCACTTGAGTATTTGGTGCACCTCACTGAAATTCCTTTTTTCCCTGTCAAGGCCAAGGCAGTGGTGACTTCCATGACATTTGTGGAGGTACCCAAGGCTCGTAGTGGCTATAGGTATCGGTGCAGATACCCGCATGAAGCGCAAGTGCTTCGCCACATCGCATCGTCAGTTACAGTTGAGAAGTGTCATTGGTCCTTGGATCACGTTTCGGATGCACCTGGGGCCCCCTCCCCGGTGATTGGATTGATCGAAGATGACCTCGTGCCGCTTTCGCATGACGATAGTTTGGTCTTGTCGCGTAAAACGATAGGGATTTCCCAGCGACACCCAGAAAAACATGAAAATTGGTCATGATTTCCCAACAGTAGTAGCCAATGAATTTTTTTACCGAGTTTTGACCGCGGCACAAATAGAGGTGGGATGAGGCGGTTCCCCTCCAATGGCTTCAAATCCATTGATGGAGCAAGGTATTTCATGCGAAATGGGCCTGTAGAGATACCTTTTGGACCTCACTCAGATGAATCTGTGTTTTGAGCGGGGATTCTCACAGATCCATGTAGTAGAGACCTGCGACCAGAAATTGCACACCTTGGAAATGATCAGGGAACCCAGCTACCCGATTGCCAGGAGAAGCCAGTTCCCAGGCTGATTTCTATTTCTACCATATTTCGTGGGTCCCGCGTTTTTCAGATTCCTGCCCCAACCCGCTTAGAACATCTTAGAACTATGGGTGCCTTTGCGCCCGCTATAACCAGCGTAGACTCGGACCCCAAGCAAGACATTCAACTACAGAAAGCCACCCCGCAACCTGCTTCGGGAATTTTCAGTAGCGGGACCTGCTTCCGGCAATCTGTTGCGGAACCCGCTTAGAAAGTCCAGAGAAAGTCCAGGGACAGCTAAAAGGACCGGATTTCCACCCCCGCAACCAGCTTCTTCCCTCAACCCACTCATTGGGTTTCCCAAGATCTCTTACGTTGCCTTCGTGGCGCCTTGTGCAAGAAACCCAAGGTTCTGGTCAGCTTCATCTAGTCCAGCGGGTGCTAAATCATATCATTTCATATCATTCAGTGTTTTCAGGTTGAACGAACTGGTTGCAAAAGTTGGATCATCATCATCATTTCCCGCTGGTCGCTCAGCATGAGTTCACACTGCGAACAGTCGCCACACATGAAGCCACTTTGACACCAGGAGGGGACAACGACAGAGAGAGGCACAGCAATTTCGCAGCAATGGGTGCCCTGAAAGGAGGTGAGACAGATGATTTTATCATATTTTCTCTTCCCATTTCGCTAAACGGCTCTGAATGTGTGATGGGTTTTCCCTTCAGTCTGCCAATCGGTCTTGTCCAGTAGGGGCCAAATCCATCCAAATGATTCAGGTTGATCCAACTTGAAGGAGTTAGATCATCTTCAGCTCCCGAACCTCAATGCAAGATATGGAAGACCAATTCACTTCATGTTCGGTAACTCAATAAATTTTCCCAAAGGTGATGGGGGCATCCCCAACCCCCACATGATCGCAAGTGAAACCATGGACCATGGAGTTTCGAAGTGCCTCGATTCCGCGTACATATCACCACTTATCGCTCAGCGTACTACTCCATGTCAGATACGGAAGATTTGGGACTGATTCGATCAAGAACTTGCTGGTGGAATCACTTTCCGAAAGCCTTTGTGGCAAGGAGCATTGTCCTTGCAAGCTTTGCTAGTCCTTCCAAGCAATTCTCAGCAAAGTTGCCAAAGCCACTGGTGGGGTATCCCCAAAGCAAAATTATCGACACTGAAATCATTGAAAGCTTGGTAAATCGTAGACTTTCGAAGTGCCTCAATTCATCGTAGGTATCACTATGAGAAGAAGATTTGCACTGTCTCGACTCAGCACCTGTCCCTCAGCGTACTACTCAATGTCAGATACGGAAGATTTGGGACTGATTCAATCAAGAACTTGCTGGTGGAATTACTTGCAGAAAGCGTTTTTACGCCGGCAAAAAAGGTTTGGGGCAAGGAGTATAGATTCTTTGCAAGCTCTGCTACTCTTTCCAATCAGTTCTCAGCAAAGTTGACCGCAAAGTTAAGGTGCTTGAGTTCCTTCAATTTGCTTCCCGTTTGTTAGCTCAGCAAATTTCCACGCAACCATTGGGGGTATCCCCAGCCTAAACGGTCGCCAATGAAACCATGGAAGGCTTGGTAAATCGTAGACTTTTTCGAAGTGCCACAATTCATCGTAGGTATCACTATGAGAAGAAGATTTGCACTGTCTCGACTCAGCACCTGTCACTCAGCGTACTACTCAATGTCAGATACGGAAGATTTGGGACTGATTCAATCAAGAACTTGCTGGTGGAATTACTTGCAGAAAGCGTTTTTACGCCGGCAAAAAAGGTTTGGGGCAAGGAGTATATAGTCTTTGCAAGCTCTGCTACTCTTTCCAATCAGTTCTCATCAAAGTTGACCGCAAAGTTAAGGTGCTTGAGTTCCTTCAATTCGCTTCCCGTTTGTTAGCTCAACAAACTTCCCCAAAGCCACTGGGTTACCGCCCCCCCCCCAAATCATCGCTAGTGAAACCATGAAAAGCTTGGTAAACCATAGAGTTTCGAAGTGCCTCAATTCGGCATACCTCACGCTGCGAAAGGAAGGTTTGCACTGTCTCGACTTGATTGGTGGCTCTGCTGTTTCGACTCAGCACCTGTCACTCAGCCTGCCAATCAATGATAGGGATGAGCAACGACTTTTATTTGATTCAATCAAGAACTTGCTGGTTGAATTACTTGCAGAAAGCGTTTTTGCGCCGGCAAAGGGGTTTGTGGCAAGGAGTATTGTGTTGGGAAGCTTTGTTAATACTTTTCAACGAAATCTCAGTAAAGTTGACGGTAAAATTCCGTTGCTTGAGTTCCTTCAATGGGCTTTTGGCTTGGTAGCTCAACAAATTTTCCCAAAATCACTGGGGGTATCTCCAGCCCCCAAATTATCGCCAGTGAAACCATGGAAGGCTTGGTAAATCGTAGACTTTCGAAGTGCCTCAATTCATCGTAGGTATCACTATGAGAAGAAGATTTGCACTGTCCCGACTCAGCACCTGTCACTCAGCGTACTGCTCAATGTCAGATACGGAAGATTTGGGACTGATTCAATCAAGAACTTGCTGGTGGAATTACTTGCAGAAAGCGTTTTTACGCCGGCAAAAAAGGTTTGGGGCAAGGAGTATATAGTCTTTGCAAGCTCTGCTACTCTTTCCAATCAGTTCTCAGCAAAGTTGACCGCAAAGTTAAGGTGCTTGAGTTCCTTCAATTTGCTTCCCGTTTGTTAGCTCAGCAAATTTCCACGCAACCATTGGGGGTATCCCCAGCCTAAACGGTCGCCAATGAAACCATGGAAGGCTTGGTAAACCATAGAGTTTGAAGTGCCTCGATTCAGCGTACGTATCATTATTGCGTTGGTGAAAGGCTCTGAATCTGTGATGTGTATTCCCAATCTGTCGCTTGCCTCTCATATGCACCATCGCTCACCTTGAAGAGAGATCTCGGGCTTGATCTGAGCCTTCCCTGAGCCATCAATGGCTGGTTGGTCATGGCGCATCATCGTTGGCGGCTGCATTTTCAGATCCTCCACGTTCTTCAGCTAGCCTTGATGCTCTTGATGCCTTCTTTCCATCCTTGGCCACAGGTACGCCTCAAGAATTCAGAAGCATTGTCCTAAGGTGAGCCACGCTCAAAACCATGCTATTCATGTTCAGTCAGGGGCCGGCAACAACGACAACTGGCGGAAGCCAAAACGCAGCCCGCATAACCTGGCGTAAGCTTTTGTCTAGGATTCCAGTCGCGGAAGGCTGGCGTAAGCCAATGTTTTCACCCCAGATGCTTTTCCGACAAATTCAGCCTCAGAATGTGCGTGAGCTGCGCGCAAGCCGCGCGTAAGCCGCACGTAAGCCGTCCCCGCTGTTCTGTGCCCTTACTTTGCAGAGCCTTTACCAAGAAACATTGGCAACTTCGAGTTCCATGCGATCCCTCTTCAAAATCAAGCTGTCAAGGAAAACAAAAGATCATGACAGAACTGGTTGAAGAAGGTGCGCGAGCTTACTGTTCACCACTTTGCGGCCAGCTTGTTTGGGACATAATGCTCGAGACAACTTCTGCTTCTCAATGCGCTGGTACGAGCTGCTGTGCGTAAGCTAATGCTGTGGTGGTGCGCAAAAGCCTCTTGTAAGCTAAGTTAAGCCCATGACCCCCGCACAAGCTGAAACTGCGGTGCCTTAAGCCAAGCGTAACTGGTCGCGTAAGTGTTTTGTTATCGCCTTGCAACATGAAAGGCCTTTTGAGCGCAGCTCAGGTGAAAACCGCAAGCAACATCTTTAGAGCAACAGCAACTGGGACTGGGATGTCACAGCAAACTTGGAGACAGGAAATCGCGGCACAAGGGGGGTCCACCCCTTCGAGATGATTTTCTTTACTGGAGCTGAGAAGAGACGATTCCCCGCCAATGGCTGCGAATCCATCGATCAAAATGACTTGTTTATGACTTGTTGCGCCCTGCAGTTTCTCTTCACGCTCGCAGTTGATCACCATTTTGTGCTGGGTGAAAGGCGCTCAATCTGTGATGTGTATTCCCAACCTGCCGCTTGCCTCTCATATGCACCATCGCTCACCTTGAAGAGAGATCTCGGGCTTGATCTGAGCCTTCCCTGAGCCATCAATGGCTGGTTGGTCATGGTTCATCATCGTTGGCGACTGCATTTTCAGATCCTCCACGTTCTTCAGCTAGCCTTGATGCCCTTGAGGCCTTTTTTCCACCCATGGCCACAGGTACGCCTCAAGAATTCAGAAGCATTGTCCTAAGGTGAAAGCCGTAAGCAACGTCAACATGGAGTTTCTACATCGAAGCATTTTTGGAGCCATAGCAACCCTGCCTGTCATGTTCAACATCGCTCACGTCGAAGAGAGATCTGAGCCCTCCCTGAGCCATAAATGCGTGGTTGGTCTTGGCGCATCATCGTTGGCGACTGCATTTTCAGATCCTCCACGTTCTTCAGCTAGCCTTGATGCCCTTGATGCCTTGTTTCCATCCATGGTCACACGTACGCCTCAAGGATTCGGAAGCATTGTCCTAAGGTGAAAGCCGTTAGCAACATCTTTGGAGCAACAGCAACTGGGACTGGGATGTCACAGCAAACTCGGAGACAGGCAACCCTCCATGAAGATCGCATCTGTGCAAAATTTGTGGCAGCGTCCGTGATCTCAGATGAATCTGTGTTTTGAGCGGGGATTCTCACAGATCCATGTAGTAGAGACCTGCGACCAGAAATTGCCCACCTTAGAAATGATCAGGGAACCCAGCTACCCGATTGCCAGGAGAAGCCAGTTCCCAGGCTGATTTCTATTTCTACCATATTTCGTGTGTCCCGCGTTTTTCAGATTCCTGCCCCAACCCGCTTAGAACATCTTAGAACTATGGGTGCCTTTGCGCCCGCTGTAACCAGCGTAGACTCGGACCCCAAGCAAGACATTCAACTACAGAGAGCCACCCCGTAACCTGCTTCGGGAATTTTCAGTAGCGGGACCTGCTTCCGGCAATCTGTTGCGGAACCCGCTTAGAAAGTCCAGAGAACGTCCAGGGACAGCTAAGAGGACCGGATTTCCACCCCCGCAACCAGCTTCTTCCCTCAACCCTCTCATTGGGTTTCCCAAGATCTCTTATGTTGCCTTCGTGGCGCCTTGTGCAAGAGACCCAAGGTTCTGGTCAGCTTCATCTAGTCCAGCGGGTGCCAAATCATATCATTTCATATCATTCACTGTTTTCAGGTTGAACCAACTGGTTGCAAAAGTTGGATCATCATCATCATTTCCCGCTGGTCGCTCAGCATGAGTTCACACTGCGAACAGTCGCTGCACATGAAGCCACTTTGACACAAGGAGGGGACAACGACAGAGAGAGGCACAGCGATTTCTCAGCAATGGGTGTCCTGAAAGGAGGTGAGACAGGTGATTTTCTCATACTTTCTCTTCCCATTGTGCTAAACGGCTCTGAATCTGTGATGCGTTTTCCCTTCAGTCTGCCAATCGGTCTAGTCCAGTAGGTGCCAAATCCATCCAAAGCTAGCGGTAGCTAGCTGGATTCTTTTTGCTTGAGCGAAGCTATCAGGAGTCTGGGGGCAGGAGCAGGACCCAACTTGAAAGTTCGACCATCGTCAGGAAGACCAATTCACTTCGGTAGCTCAACCAATTTCCCCAAAGGCAATGGGGGTATCCCCGCGCCAAGAATTACCGCCAATGAAACCATGGAAAGCTTCGTAAACCATAGAGTTGCAAAGTGGCTCGATTCAGTGTACGTATCACTACGAGAAGAAGATTTGCACTGTCTCGACTCAGCACCTGTCATTCAGCGTACACCTCAATGTCAGATGTGGAAGATTTGGGACTGATCCAATCAAGAACTTGCTGGTGGAATCACTTGCAGAAAGCGTTTGTGGCAAGGAGCATAGTCCTTGCAAGCTTCCCTAATCCTTCCAACCAATTCTCAGCAAAGTTGACCGCAAAGTTAAGTTGCTTGAGTTCCTTCAATTCGCTCCCTGTTTGGTAGCTCAGCAAATTTCCACACAACCATTGGGGATATCCCCAACCCAAAATTATCGCCAGTGAAACCATGGAACGATTGGTAAACCATAGAGTTTCGAAGCGCCTCGATTCAGCATATGTATCACTATGAGAAGAAGATTTGCACTGTCTCGACTCAAATCACTTAGGAGCATACAGTCTTTAGAAGCTTCGATAATCCTTTTAACCAATTCTCAGCAAAATTGACCTCAAAGTTCCGTTGGTTGAGTTCCCTCAATCGGCTTCATGCTTGGTAGCCCAATACATTTCCCCAAAGCCACTGGGGGTACACCCAACCCAAATTATCGCCAGTGAAACCATGGAAGGCTTGGTAAATCATAGAGTTTCGAAGTGCCTCGATTCAGCATTCGTACCACTACCTTTGAGCTTTGCACTTTTTGCAGCCGTGTTGCCTTTCTTGAGCTGCCGTTGATGCCTTGCTGACCAAGTCAGAAGGATCATGGCTTCAGCTCCTCTGGGCCGGCACAGCCTTGCCCAGCTTTCAATTTCCCTTCCCATGAGTCAAGTCGATGGTTGCAGGCCGGCATAATTGAGTTGGCTTCGAGCAAAGACGTTTGGTTGCCTTCGAGAGCCATAGGTTTGGTCTCATCGCCCCGGTGGATGACGTATCACTATGAGAAGAAGAGTTGCACTGTCCCGACTCAGAACCTGTCACTCAGCGTACTACTCAATGTCAGATATGGAAGATTTGAGACTGACTCAATCGAGAACTTGCTGGTAGAATCACTTGCAGAAAGTGTTTTGGCGTGGGCAAAACGGGGTTTTGGAAAGGAGCGTAGTCTTTGCAAGCTGTGGCAATCCTTTGAGCCAATTCTCAGTAAAGTTGACCGCAAAGTTCCGTTGGTTGACTTCTCTCAATTCGCTTCCTCTTTGAAAGCTCAACAATTTTCCTCAAAGCCACTGGGGGTATCCCAACCCCGAAATTATTGCCAGTGAAACCATGGAAAACTTGGTGCACCATAGAGTTTCGAAGTGCCTCGATGCAGCGTACATATCCCTATGAGAAGAAGATTTGCACTGTCTCGACTCAGCACCTGTCACTCAGCGTCCGATTCAATGTTAGATACGGAAGATTTGGGACTGATTCAAGCAAGAACTTGCTGGTGGAATCACTTTCCGAAAGCCTTTGTGGCAAGGAGCATTGTCCTTGCAAGCTTTGCTAATCCTTCCAACCAATTCTCAGCAAAGTTGACCGGAAAGTTCAGTTGCTCGACTTCCTTCAATTCGTTTCCTGTTTGTTAGCTCAACAAATTTCCCCAAAGCCACTGGGGGTACCTCCAACCCAAAATCATGGGCAGTGAAACCATGGAAAGCTTGGTAAACCATAGAGTTTCGAAGTGCCTCGATTCAGCATATGTATCGCTATGAAAAGAAGATTTGCACTGTCTCGACAGCCAAGTAAAGGGCTTGCACTATTTTTGCCCCCTCATCCATAGTTCGCTGGTGCACAAGATGGGTCCACCTGACCGAACGAGATCTGTTTATGTTAGTACCCATGTGGATTACTTTTCAATATGAGGTACAATTGAACGAGACACCTCAAAATGACGTCATCCGGTCCTAATTGTGTTGAAACCTGAGGCCGGGTCCGCCCTTGAAAGTAGTGTCAAGAGATTTTGCACGAATAAAAGCAGTTGCTCATAATATGGGAGCTTTGGGACTATTCAATCAAGAGCCTGCTGGTGGAATTACTTGCAGACAGCGTTTTTGCGCCGGCAAAGGGAGTTTGTCGAAAGGAGCATAGTCTTTCCAAGCTGTGGCAATCCTTTGAATCAATTCTCAGTAAAGTTGACCGCAAAGTTCAGTTGCTTGGTAGCTCAACAATTTTCCTCAAAGCCACTGGGGGTACCCCAAACCCAAAATTATCGCCAGTGAAACCATGGAAAGCTTGGTGCACCATAGAGTTTCGAAGTGCCTCGATGCAGCGTACATATCACAATGAGAAGAAGATTTGCACGGTCTCGACTCAGCACCTGTCACTCAGCGTGCCATAGTCCTTGCAAGCTTTGCTAATCCTTCCAACCATTTCTCAGCAAAGTTGACTGCAAAGTTCAGTTGCTCGACTTCCTTCAATTCGTTTCCTCTTTGTTAGCTCAACAAATTTCCCCAAAGCCATTGGGGGTACCGCCAACCCAAAATTATCGTCAGTGAAACCATGGGAAGCTTGGTAAACCATAGAGTTTCGAAGTGCCTCCATTCATCGTACATACCCAGAAAGCCCAGGTGTTACTTTTCTTGGTCAATATACTAGTTAGTTGTCAAGAATATCCTGCATCAAAAGGAAGATTGGACAACTTCCTCCAAATCAAGACCAAGCCTGGCCAGGAAGGGCTTGGACAAATGACAAGTCAGAGCTGTGAGCGCAAAATCACTGGATAGGCATCAGCATTGAAGCCGATCGTTGAAGCAACCTGGACCCCAATGCAAAGATTCTTGCCTCTCAAACTTCAGTCATCTAAACACCAAAGAAAAAATCTAGAGAGAGGGTTCCGAGGAAATCCGCCAACTTCAGCCACTGGGGGTGACATAGAGTTTCGAAGTGCCTCGACTCAGCGTGCATCAGCGGGTTCTTGGTAAATAATTGTCAAGATACAGTGATAAACAGGAGAAACGCTTAGACTCCGAAGCACAGATCTTTGCTCATGTTTCAGCCTGAAGTGGCTCCGTTTGGCTGGGCCACCTGCTCGCCTTCAGCTTCGCTGAACCGTTGGGATGGCGGTGGACACAGAGAGAGAGCTTAGACTCCGAAGATGAAAGATGTTAGGAAAAAGGCATGTACTTGTTTGTGCAAGCAAATCCGAATCAATCATTGCAGGTTTACCTTTATCCCAACAAAGTGTTGCCCATATTGGGCACAAGTATGAGCAGAATGACGTGCATCTTTTTTACAAGGTCATGCTCCCTATGGCATTATTCACAGCTGTGGACAGAAAGCACCCAAAACCCTTAATGCCGTGGACAGCAATAATGACATATTTGCACTCGCATACTTAAACGGATCCAGACCTTGTCAATAACTGCAGCAATAACTTAAGATATTGTTATATAGAGACTAGGGTTCGCTGCATGTTTCGGGCCAGAGGCTCTTGTCACCAGTCCCAAATTTCTTGTCCATCTTTACGTACAAGGCTGTCGACGGAAAGGCCTGCAGCTTTAGACTCTCTTGATTTCCCCCTCTTTGGCATCAAGCATACTGTTTGGTATCTGTGATCTCACATGTCAGACCGACAGTGGCTTAGAAGTGAGGAAAATCCAGCAACCACACCACTCATATCAATTTGCCATGTTCGATCAGCTACTTGCTCTTCAAGATTGCAAGATATGGCTGGTCCGCACCGACCACTTGGAATCACTCTACCCCTTTTTTAATCCTCAGCTGCTTGACCCCTTATCCCGACGCAAGCAGCGGTACAAGATCGAATTGGTTGACATTTTGCAGCGGTCGATTGAAGATCGCAGGCGGTAACCAGGTGACTCTTAGAGACCATGCTGAATGGCATAGCTTTGATCAGCCAAACGCAGCATTTGCATGGGGGACTTTGGTGATCCGCAGTGTATCAGATGATGCTTCTTTGAACGTATCAGGCTTTGGGTTGTCCACATACAGCAAAAGTCTCAAGAAGTAAAGGCCACTCGAGTGCCGTGTTCTACTTAGGGCTTTGTTGGACCCAATTCTTCCAGCGAACTAAGCAGTCTTTGTGCGGCTCAGTGCAGAACAGAAAAGGTCTCTTAGTGATTTGTGCGTCACGTCCTGCTGCAAGAGCTGAGCCTCCAGCTTCCTGGGGGCCGAAGGCAGGAGAGCTGAAAGGAGAGTGGAATATTGCAAAGCTCTTGCCGTCGGCCAAAGGTCACAAAAGGAAGAGATGTAAAAGGAAGAGAATCAGAGATGCAGGTCATCGAAAGGATTTTACTTCATTCCAAACACTCTGTGATTCTTTGGCTCATTGACAACATCCGCAACATCGCAGCCTGACCAGGCTCGTTCAACCCATGAGGCTAAAATGGCTAAGATGTTTACCTTGCATGTGCGGGTATATTGCTAATCATCAGCTTGTCAGATGATGTTTTGTTGAACCTATGAGTCCTATGAGGCTTGAGTTGTCCAGCTCCAACAGCACTCTCCTCGACTGCCAGCGTGTGATGGAAAATCTGCAGCGCAGCAATCCGGGGTCATGAGCCATGACATTTCCTTCAAAACAAAGGGCAATCACGGATATGATTTGCGGGGGATGGGGAGGGTGTTTTGATTTGGTCACTCCAGTCAGTTTCTTTTCCCCTTTCTGTTTGGATGTTGGCATACTTGATCGAGCTGTGGAGAAGAAGCTTCTCCAAGCTGTTCTTTCCTCAAAAAGACATGCCACATATTGTTTTTGTTTTTGATTTGTCAATTTTTTTCAGGACAGGCTTGCTCCCCCCAAAACCCTGATGGGAGTGTCTGTGGATGTCTGTGGCCCCAAGCCAAACGACACGTTCACGCGAAACTAGAACGTTTTTGCAACCGTATCATGTCCAGGGTGCCATGTCAGAAAGCATTGTCCCACCATTTGAACCATGGTATGCTGTCACATGCATAAATTGACGAAAGTACACAGGTCCAAAGGGATTCTTGCCAACAATTTGCTTCTTTTGCTCCGGGTTCCTTGTTTTGGCTTCGGCTGCAAAACTTCAAGTGTTTTCAAGATGTGTCATGGACGAAAAGAAAACGATGGTGAAATGATATTTTTTCGCCGCAACAAACCCATGTAAGGGTTGCTTCCAACTTCATTTTTTCCGAAACAATGCAAGTCATGTTGAAACACCAAAAAAGAACAATCATCAAACTAATCGCGAGCAATGCTTTGCCCACATGGAAGGCCCGCAAGATCAAAAGTTGCTTCCTTGTTGAGGTGAAACAGTTATGTTTCAACAAACATGCCAACACACCACACGTGATGAACACTATCATACACTTTCACGTGGACCAATACCATCAAACTGCCGGCACCCCCCCCCTCAACCCAACAGGTTGTATATTAAATCGCCACGAATATTTGGATCACATTGGCAATGGTTCACGACTCCCACCATCGATGTTTGGATTCCGATTGTGATGTGTTCACCCTGTGTTAAGATCAGAGCTACAGCAGGCTAAGATGGCACCACTTGGAGAAAAAACAAGTTGTGCTTGTAGATTCTTTCCATATCATTCCATGTGATGTCATTGGCGATCAGCCTCCGATGACCGACCATCATCAGCCATCATTGTTCACTAAGCATTGGCATTTTAGCAGCCATCAACAACCACCATATTAGACAGTTTGATGAAAACATTTAAATTCTTTGGGGGATCGGAGAGTTTCTTGATAGAAACAGGCTGCAGTCTCTAGGGACAAAAATGGGAACTGCTGATTTCCTGGAAAAACTGTGTGGTGGTCCATGGTTTTATCTCTCACGGTTGCTATTGTTAGGAAGCAAGACAGACGTCACCAGTTACCAAACCTGCATTTTGGCATTTTGCTACAAAGCATGAGTTGCATTCTTTACTTTGTTAGTGACACGGCTTTAGCAGCTGCCATGCTGCTATGCCCACATGGAGGTCAGACCGTCAGACATGACAAACAACCCAACATCTATACACAGAAGACCTTGTCCACCAGTAGGGGATTTGGCCATTGTAGAAGATCACATCAGGTTCCTTTACCTGTGTTGGCACCCTCTGGTATAGCAGATTCTCCATTGTTTCGTTGTGACTCACTGGAGACTAATTGAGGGCGTAGCAACAGAGTATGGGGGATGCGCTCTTGTTTCCTGGGTAGCCACCCGCTCTCTACAATTAGTATAAAGTCCCGATTTGTAATATTAAGGCAGAGGTGTGCGACTGAACTCCTCGGCCCGCATCGGCAGTGTGACGCATCTGACTCATTACATTCGCAGCATCTTTCGAGTCGTCTATTGCCCTCTTGTTGGCAGAGAACGCATGAGTCTCATTATTCTACTTATTTGTGTTCTTCTGGCAAATAGTTGATTACTTGATTTGTTTCATCTTAGTATCAGAATCGTCTGACTGGTGTGGATGATCCCTGCAATCGGAAGATAGTGATCCGCGCCATCAAAAGTATGGTGATTTTGCACCTCAGGGCGGGGGATAGTGACTCGGATAGTGTGTTCCGTGCGTATGTTACATACTCGGATCTGCAGTGGGAGGGGGGGAGGTCCATGCACAAAGGTCTTTCAAGCAGAGAGATGCTTCTGGTACTAAGCAAGGGTTGAAACTGCTATGACAGCTAGTCGTGGCCAGCAACTGTGGCTTTGTGCTGGCTTTGTTGGAAAGGCGTGCAGAAGCTTTCGTGCCCGGGCTGGGCGCAGGCTGGTGGTGGCCTGCTGCAAAAACTCTGCTCTGGTGTTGGCATGCTGCTGTAGCTCTGCCATGGCCCGTGTGCCTCTGCTTGAGCCGTGAGTTGCCGTGGAAAGGCTTGCCAAAGCGTTTGGAAGGTTTGCGGCAGCATTTGTAGGCGGGCGAAGGCAAGGGCTGAACCCGCAACAGCTAGTGGTGGGTGGTGCTGCTGTAGTCCTGCGTTGGTGTTAGCCTGCGGCTGTGGCTCTGCTAAAGCCCGCGCCTTTGATTTAGGTGTGGGTTGCCTTGGAAGGGCTTGCGTGGGCGTTTGTATCTAGGTAAACGTAAAAATGCAATTGTAGCTAAAACCGTGGTCCTGGCCCGCTCTGTGCATGGGGCTAGGTCAAAGTTGGGAGCCCGTGCTCACACTACCGTACAGGTGGGAGGCGTGCCGGAACCGTGGAACCACCATGTCCGCAGGGTGGGGGAGGCCATACCGTTCGGAGGAGTGGGCTAGGAGGCTGCGGGGCGGGATCATATATACCAAATGGACATACATACCCTACAATTAGAAAATTTTTGCGATTGCTTGGAGCTTGCGTAGAGCAAGCAATGTGTTGCAAAATCATATGGCCAAAATGGTTCACCATTTTGGCTCAAGTTTGGTTGGGTGCCCACTTTGGTTGAGAAAAAGCTTTAGGCTAGACCGCACCCTTCAAATTATCGCAATGGCGACCTCTTCGACTCCTGAGATGCCTGAAGCGGCAGCGGAGTTGCCCACTGATGTGGAGATGGTGGATTTTCCGGAGGTTGACACCGTAGCCTCCTTTGAGATGCTTGAAATTCCGGAGGAGGACATGCAGGCGGCACAGGATCTGGCGGAACAGCAGACCAAGGCTGATGAGGTTGCAAGCCTGACCTTGTCGGGCAGAGACCCTGCTGAGTTCGAACTGTGCGAACCTGTTTCCAGAGAGGCATTGGATGGCCAACTGGCGTCCCTCACTGAGCTCATGTCCCAGTTGCAGACCCGAGACGACAAGGCGTGCCAGACTCCCCACAGTGCGGACGATGCCCCGATGACTACTGGTGGCACGGTGCTGGGTGTGGCTCCTACTTTCGTGTCGGCGTCTTTGCGGGCTGATGGCGTTCTTTCGGGCTCTGCCCTCCCTACGCCTGCCCCTGGCGGCGGGGGGGGGGCATCCCAAGAGGGTGTCGTTTGGATCTTCAAGGATGACCTCTACTTTATGGAAGGCTTGGAGGCGGCTCTCCCCGGGATCGGGGCCAAGACACAGAAGCTCTGCAGAGGGCTTAAGCTCCAGGAGGTGGTCCAGCTCTTTCTGGATTTCGAGACGGCATCGCTGGAGAAGCCCTCGGTGGAGAGGGTGCTGGAGGCCTATGTCATAATGAAGGCCCAAATGCGACATGAGGAGATGTGGAAGGCCAAGCATGTCAAGAAGCGGGACCCTTCCAATTTGGTCGAACTGGCCACCCAAGCCAAGCATCACAGCCACGTCTGCTCGGAGTGTATGATGCCCTGGCCACCCACAATGCACAAGGCCTCGAAGTGTCCCATGTGCCGGGCTCAGGCTTTCCCAGTGCCGAAGGATATCCCTTCAGCACAACTGCAGTCGGGGGACATCCAGTGGGGCTTGGTGGTGGATGCTGAAGGGCCGCATTGGGAGCCCATTCATAGCGAGAAGCCCCTCACTCAGGAACAAGCGGCTGCATTGAAAAAACAGGCCTGCATGGATGCGGGTGACTTCGCCCAAGCCCCAGCCAAGGCTGCCAAGTTGGAGGCCACCGAGCAGTGCTATGCGGACGTGGTCCCCACTGACCTTCGTTTGACCCTGCGAGAGGAGGTGAAGACCTACCAGGACGATAACTTCGCGGGCGAGGTGGATCGCCCACCGGTCCAGGCCGATTTTGACTCCGAGCAGAAGACTTTGTTCTTTCACCCCCATGGCACGCAGATGCTGAAGATAAAGGCGGCTATGCAGAACTGCCCGCCCCCGGAACCGGCCAAGGATCTCCAGAAGGAATCGGTGAACGCCAAGATCTGGAGGCAGGAGCAGATCGAGGCGGTGGACAAGCAAGTCCAGGTGATGGCCCAGATCCAGATGGGAGCGCACTCAGTGCCTGATGATCAAGTCCAAGGAGCTGAAGTCCTACGCCGCCTCAACTTGGACAAGTTCCGGGGCTACTTGAAGCGCAAGTTCACGGAGGACTCCAACATCTCGCACTTCGATGCCATCCGCAAGTCTCAAACCTCGGTGGACGAGGCCAAGAAGATCACCCAACGCATCGACTCTGAGAACAAGCAGCGGAGGGAACTGCTCCAGGCACAGGCCGATGACCTTGTTTCGCTGTGGCCCCAGGACCTCCGTGAGGCGTTGGAGTGCAATGTGTTTTGTCCAACCACCCAGATGGACTACTTGGGCGAGGCGGACCTCTCCACCCTGCGGCAGAAGTACCTGCGCATCAAGGAGCTCATCCAGGATGACCTGAACCCCTTTGGCCACTCCCGGTTGTTCGAGGAGGTCCCCAAGATCGCCCTGGACGAGGTGGAGGTGGAGGACGACTCCGTGCCGAGCACTGCTGCGCCTGCCTCTGGCGGCGAGGTAGATGTGAAGCAGCAGTTGGCGAAGGAGTTGCCGGAACATTCTCCGGAGAGGAAGTTGGCCATCTTGGATTGCATGATGAACATGCACAAGGGGAGTGCCGTCTTTGGGGCGGCAAGTGGTGCAAGGAGTGGAGGGACCCCGGCTCCCCATTTTCTCCCCCAGAGTGGGCCACCAAGATTGCTTCAGGGGACGTGATGCTGATGGAGAAGCGCACCATCGGCACGGATGGCAAGAGGTACACCAAGCTCTACAAGGTCCTCGCCGACGAGGAGGTGGCGGAAGCTGGGTCTGAGGCCCCCAGCGTCCTCAGTGGTTGGCATGTTCTGGGCCCCGGGACCGGATGATGCGGACTGGCATTGGCACCGCCAAGTTCACACCTGGGACCTTCCCACCTTGATGGGCCGCTTCGGGGCAGAGTACACCATGAAGGCCATTTACAACATTTGGATGCAGATGCCGCTGGTTCAACGCCCTCATGTTCGAGGCCCTCGGGACAGCAAGGCCCGCTCGGAGCAACGTCTCCGCAAACATGTGGAATGCCGGAGGGAATTAAGTGATTGGCTTCCTCAAGAGCCTTGGCATCACCAAGGCACCTCAGGACACGGAGGAGTGGAAGATGATTTACAGGGAGATGGGAAGTTTCCTGGCTGCCCAGACCTTGCTGAATCACACACCGGCTCCGGTCATGGACCTTCCAGTGGCTGCTGTCCATGACAGCAAAGACCACATGATGATGCGGGCAATTTGCGATGAGCGCATCACCTTGCCCCTGAGCGCCTTTGCATCATTCCCGAAGATTCACATCCAGCTGCAGAAGGAACTGGGTGCCAAATCGTTGCTCGACGTCAAGGTGAACTGGCGATGCAACAACGAGATTTGGTGGTGTGCCATTGCTGAACCCGGCACGGAGCCTGCTCTTTATCGGAAGCTTGGCTACTCTGAGGACCTCATTGCCAACCTGATGCTGACCGTCGCCAACCCCCCCGACGGTTCTGCGCCTGCCTCTGGCGGTGAGGGATCGTCGGGGGTGGATGCTCCACCCAGACCGGCCCTCATTGTGGAGAACGTGAAGATGAATGCGGCGGACTCCATGAAGCGGCAGCTGTTCAAGACCAAGTTCTGCCATGCGTTCTGGGGGAAGATGGAGTGCGGCTTGGTCCTCTCGAGTGTGTCGGCTTGGGAGGTGGTCCAGAAGAAACACGGTGAGACCAAGGGGGGCTACGTGTGCAAATGGTGCCGGGGCTTTTGGAAGCAGAAGCCGGGATCCACCCGTATGGTGCAGCTCACTGGGCGTCGGGCCGGGGAACGTGTCTCCATGCAGCTCATCTTGGACGAGCCCCCGCAGCAGGCCTATGACCAGTGGATCAAAGATCGCATGGAGTTCTACAAGGGGGTGGAACCCACAGCACCACTGAGAGACGAGGCCTTGGATCTGGACCCCAATGTGCGGGAGCGCCTCCGCTTCTCCGTCACGAACCAGCAGGGCCATGTCAGCGACCTCCTTTGGTCGGTGCTGCTGAGCAATCCAGAGAAGGAGGGCCTGCTCAAGCTCCAGAAGGCTGCGGCCAAGTTTGCCTTGCCCAAGTAGGCGGCCATCCACTTATGGCGCGGGGTCGTTTTGATTCCTCACGACCATCTTTTCGGGGAAGGACCTCCGTCTGCCTCTGGCGGCGAGGGTCCGGAACCGCTGCCAGAGACTTTTTGGGGAATGCACCCCTGTGCCACTGCAGTTCAAAAAGTTGTGCGCCTGCAGCTGAGTTTCTGTTCATGCCTTGGATGTTTATGTTTATCACTTGTAGCTCTTGGCTTCTTGGCCGATTCGGATGGAACTTGACAGCTTTGGATGTTGTTTTGTGAAGTTGCTTCCTGATGGTGTTCGAACTTGTTTTGCTTAGGGATGGATTCACCTTTTCCTGCCCCCATTATCTAACTTAACCCTTAGTGGCTCAAACGACATGGCCCACCCACTCCCACCCTTGGTGTTACCAACACCTTTCGGCCGCGCCTTTGCGCTTCTCCCTGACCATGTCATGCGTGGCCTACTCAAGGCCGGCTTTTCCCCAGTTAATCGGATGGGGAACTCATGGTGGAGATGTGCTTGACACAGGTGGACCCGTCCGACGTTCACGGAGATGAGTTTCAGCATCTGGTTCAACTGGAGGACCTCACCCTGGGTTGGACCCAGAAACTGGTTCGGTACGATTCTTACTTTGACACTCTGGTGTCCTGCATCCTTGAATCCCTTCCTCAACCTGTGGATGTGGCCGAACGGACTGAGACCACGAAGGTTCTCAGCCATCTCTTGAAGATGGTCCCAGCGGGTAAACCCTCATGGAGATACTCTGACAACGAAGTTTCCTATGCCATCATGGACAGGGCAGCATGGCAATCATGGCAGACCACCCCGGTGGTCATACCCCTGCCCGTGGCAAAATGGAGACACTGGAAACCCTCCAACATCAAAGATGAACAACCCACTACGCAACGACGCCTTGAACAAGAGCTTCGGGAAAAGTGGGCTATGAAGTTGATCTCACTCCTCGCGCCCTTCGCTGACAAAATCCCGGCTATGGCAGCGGTACGGGGCCGAAACCAAGACCGGGAGTTCCTCGACTTGTTGGGCGACACCCGCTTTCGCACTCTTCGCATCTACTGCTTAGGCCTGGAGGGTCTTCAAAGGCTGGGGTTCACAGCCATCCCCTGGACTGACAGGGATGTTCGTGACTTGTTAAACGAACTTCGGTCTCAGGAAACCACCCTCCACAAAATCCAGCGGGTATGGGATACACTTAAGTGGTTTGCCAAGAAGTTTGGCTTCCTGGATGTGGACCAGTATGCCCATCTCTTGGAGAAGAAGAAAGCAATCCAGGAGGACCTTGTGGACACTCTCTCCAAACCACAACGAAAGGCGGCCCTGCCTACCAAAGAGGTGATCTGGGCTCTGGAGGAGATCGCTGCAGGGGGGATGCTTATGGAAGCCTCTGGCGCCGAGGGCATCCCCCCCGTGGCCCTCATGGATCACTACATCTGTGCGATCGCCCGCTTCCAGGTGGCCTGCAGTGCTCGGTTCAACGATCTCCAACACACCCGTCCTAATGAGATGAAACATGCAGGGGGGACCTTGGAAGGTCAGGCCTGGCAGACCAAGACGGTGTCTGCCTACAAATCCAAGAAAGCTCCGGTCCCCCTCATTGCTCCATGCTACTCCTTCACAGGTCGGGATTGGTGGTCCCCCCTGGCTAAGGCCTGGGGGAAGATGGGGGAGATGGAGTACTTCAAAGAGGCAGACTACCTCATTCCCACTGTCAGCAAGGACTACACGGGGCTCATTGCCCGCCCTTGCACGGCTGACCGTGCTCTTCGGTGGCTGAAGAGGGTTCTTCACCGCCATGGGAGTCTGCCCCCGGAGTTCATTGCTCCTTTGAGCTGGCATAGCTTCAGGGTTTTCATCCCGGATTGCGCGTACCAACTTGGTTTCCCTCGGGACCAGAGACAGTACCTGGGCAATTGGACCACGGAGTCAACGGCCGACATCTACACCAGGGAGAAACGGAACGTGGTCCAAAAGGTTTGGAACCAGCTTGCTGAGCGTTCAGGCCTCATCCGGATGGATGACCACGCCAGGGAGGTAAGGGTGGACCTTGACCACCCCGAGTGGGATGATGCTGGACCCTTTGAAGTGGTTGGGGATGAACCCCTTGGGGAAACCCCCATTGACACTCCACGACGCTGCTTGGAAGGGGCCCTCCACGATGAGGAGGCCAGCACGGGGTCCTTCTCCAAGTTGATTGCATCCTCTCAGGCCACTTCATGCTCGGCATGGGAGATTCCGGTGGATGACAAGGTCATTCCCCTGAGGGTGGTCTCGGCTACCCGCAAGTCACGTAGCACCAACACCTTCGCCATCCACCTTCTAGGAGTGGATGGTCGTGGCATTGGCTGTGGTTGGGAACCTCCCACCACCAAGGCTTTGGACCTCAAGGTTGATGACTACATTGCGGAGTTCGACTCCTATGCCAAATGTGGCCGTTGTTTCAAACACCATACTTTCCCCCCAGGCTGGGATACTGACGGGGCTGAACCTGAAATGGAGGCAGCGGAGGTCTCCTCGTTGAGTTCGGGATCAGACACTGATGACTCAGTGGACACGGCTTCGGAAGATGAGAAGGTGCCTGGAAAGTCATTGATGGAGGTGGCACTGCCTACTCATTAGGTGGTCCTCTGTCCTCCCCCGGGTGCGTCTGCCTCTGGCGGCGAGCCTGGGGGGGGGGGGGCTGCTTTCTAGAATGGCGCCAAGGCTGCCTGACATCCTTCGGTTTGGGTGATGTGGTGCCAGTCATCCGTTGGTGTGGGTTGGTCTGGACTGTCACCACCATCACTTGTGTGGACTGAAGGTCCACAAACTTTTCGTTCAGAAGATCTGACTTGAGGGTCAGACAGAACCAAGACGGAATCAAGCAGCAGCCACATTGGCGCCTCTCTTAGTTCAGACAAAAGGAGGTGCTGGCTGTTGCAGTGCTTGCAGTTAACCCTTAACCTCTAACTTCCGTAGGAACCTTTTCTATTGATTTGGGAACACTTTTGCGATTGCTTGGAGCTTGCGTAGAGCAAGCAATGTGTTGCAAAATCATATGGCCAAAATGGTTCACCATTTTGGCTCAAGTTTGGTTGGGTGCCCACTTTGGTTGAGAAAAACCCACCCACCACTCCCTGAGATGCCGTTGGCCAAGCCTCCAGCGGCGGTGCCCGACACCATGGTTGACTCAATTGACAAACTGAGTCAGAATGTGAGGACCCTCATGGTCTCGAAGGAGATCCCCTGGCGGGTCATGCATAAGATGGCTGAGGATGGGTATGTCACCATGGATGACCTGGCTGACCGTTGGGACACGGCGGCCAATGCTCGGGCAAATTCCCCACCAGACCTGGATTTTGCAAACCCCGCTCATGGGGTGACCCAGGCAGAGGAACAGTTCATTGCCATGCGAATCTTCCAGTGTGTGAGGCATGCTAAGGCCTTTGTTTCTGTCAACCCCACCTCTGCAGTGGGGGCTACTCCGGGTCCATCGATGGGATCCGTCTCCTCGTCCGGAATGGACGCCATGTGTGACAGGAAGCAGCTCCTGAAGGACTGGGATGTGAAGGTCAAACAGGCAAGGCCCAGACTGCACCTCCAAGGGTCGGACACCTACCTCAAACACCAGTACAAGTTTTGTTCCAAAGGGGAGATCGGTTGGTTCCCCATCAAACACATCATCTCGGCCCTCCCCGACATGGATGAACGCCCGTTGAAGACGCGGCGCAAGATCACCCTGAACGGGTGGGATCGTGAAGATGAGGAGGAAGAGAGACGAAACCCGTCCACACGGGATCAGCTACAGAGGGCCCACCAGGTTTTCCGGAACACCCTCTTGATGTGCATGACTGCCTTCCCTCAATTTGCTGTGTTTGATGCGTCCTATGAGGACCTTGAGCTGCGGTATGCTTGGTTTTAGGGAAAAGACATTGCGGAGCGGAAACCCCCTCCTTCAGAGCAGGTCCTTATGTATGCGGAACGGAACGCATGGAGAGAGATCCACAACAAGGTTTTTGAGGGAAAGAAGACCCTCAAAACTGCCATGGAGGAGATGAAGCAGGACACTCTGTTCTGGACCAGGGAGGTCTACGAACGCCTTCAGTCCAAATCGGAGAAGGGATCTCCAGTGAAGCCAACCAAGGGCAAAGGAAAACAACAAGGGGGCAAGTCACCATCTTGGACTCCCCAACAACCTCAATGGCAGAAGCCTCGACAGGACAAGGGATCCAAAGGCAAATCGAAGGGACAATCCAAGTCCAAAAGCCCAAGTTGGCCGAGCAATTGGGCACGCACTACTCCCAAGGGGATGCAATTCTGCCGGGATCACCTGTTGCGCGGAAAGTGCCCAGGCAACTGCGGACGATCTCATGGATGTCCCGTTCTCAAGGATGGGTGGATTTGCAATGGCAACCACCATCCAGATCAGTGCCCTAACAAGTGATGGGCCCATTGGGATGGGGGTGTGCGTCAGCCTCTGGCGGCGAGCGCCCCCACTCCCTTGGCACTGCGCCCATGGACAATGGGAGGAGTATCGGCTGAGAGCCGTGACTCACTTTGGCAACCAATCTCGTGGCAGCAGCCCACACAATTTTCTCACCCGAGTGGTGACTGTACCAATCACGCAAGCGGATCTCATCCTCCATTGACGGATGAGGGGCACAATCAGTTGGATACTGCCCTGAATGTTGAAGAGGATCCGAAATCCATCCTCTCACGGGTTTGCCCGTGGACCAGTGCTCTTCCGGAGCGACTCTATCATAGGCTTCTCTGGGAACCCAAGGCCTCCTCATGGTTTCCCGAGGACGGCCCTGTCATTCTGGTACTGTATGCTGGTTCGGACGATGATGCTTCCCTCAGATCTCACATGACCTCAGTCACTCCCCAATGGCCGTGCACCATAGTGGAGATTGACAACGAACGACCAGGCAGGGAGGTTGACCATGACATGCTTCGGGATGAACCTTATGCTTCTATTTGCAAGGCAGCCATGGAAGGCCGGCTCAAAGCCGTTCTGGGGGGTCCCAACTGTCGGACTTGGAGCATCCTGAGGTGGTTCCCCAAGCCAGGGGCCCCCGTTCCAGTTCGAGGTCGACATGGAGAGGAAGTTTGGGGCCTCCCATCTCTATCTCAACCTGACCAATCTGACACGGATGATGATAGTGTCCTATTGCTTCGCCAAATGGTCATTCAGGCTATAGCACGTGATGCAGCCCAGCGAGCTCAGGACCCTGCACCGGGCTTACTGCTGGAGCACCCTGAAGACCCTGCTCTTTGTTCAAGCTCTCCACATGGAAAACGATGTTCCTCTATTTGGAATGTTCCTCTTTTTCGATACTGGTCCAAACAATTGGGACTTAACTGGATCAGTTTTGACCAATGTCAACTTGGCCAACAGGCAGTGAAATCCACTACCCTGGCCACCAACCTCGAGTTGAACCATTGGCAAGGACTCAGGTGTGATCATGGTACCCATGACCGGCCATCTTCTACGAAATCCTCTGACCTGAGTCGGTATCCCCCTGCTATGATGCAGGGCATCACTAAGGCCTTACTGGAGACAGATGCAATCCAAGGACGACGGCCCCCTCATGGCCGCTCTATGGACATCAAGGACCGCCCTGTCACCAAGCCTCAGGCCCCAATGATGTCCTTGGAGGATGATCCAATCCGATTCGGGATGGCGGAGGGAAGCCTTCCTTGGGCAGATGCCCTCCACACAGACGTATCCCCAGCAGGTTCGCTTCCTTGGAACAGGACTTGGGGCCTTTCATTGATCATTGTACCCCTTTGGTGATGAAATCGTTGGAGGACCCGGGCAAGGCCCACCCTTTTCCTGAACAGTCCCTGCGGCATCTCCGTTTCCACCTTGCTACCATCATTCAGATGCCACCTGATCTACAAGAGCATGTTGAGATCGGCCAACCCTTTCATCTCGATCTTCTCCACCATTTGGCCGTGGCTGTGGGTGATCCAGACTCTGACTACCCACTGACCCTTAAACAAGGAGTTCCCTTGGGTGTCACTGACCCCACTCTTCGATCGCCGGGAATTTGGCCAACCAAGGAAGAGCTGGCCGGTGAGGACCTTGAACCCCCGGACTTTCCAGATCTGCAAGGACGGGACAACTACCCCTCAGCCAAGGACTTTACTCAGGAAATCTTGAAAACCTTTGAAGAGGAGAAGGCTCTCGACATGGTCTCTGGACCCCATACTGCAAACGAGGCAGCAGACCTATGTGGTTGTGCCCCCGCAGATCTCTGCCCAGGCCCTATGGCAGCAATCGATGAGGGGGACAAGGTTCGAACCATCTATGATGGCTCCTGGGGGGGGGCCAATGCACACATCCAGAATCACACGGTGGAAAGGACTACTGCACCCACGGTTCTGGACTGCGTCCAATGTATCCAATGGCTTCAATCATGGGACCACTGTGGGGTTCCACCAGCCTCTGGCGGTGAGACCCCACAGTGGTCTCCACTGTCCTCCGGAGAGGACCTCCTTCTCCTCAAGGCTGATGTGACCAAAGCTCACAGGAGAGTGAAGGTTCTTCCCAAAGACTGGCGCTACCAGGTTGCCCAAATCCAAGAGCAATGGTGGATCAACAAGGTTGGCGCCTATGGCATGGCCAGTGCACAACTCTACTGGGGGCGACTGGCGGCTCTACTACTCCGGCTTCTTTACCATTTGGTACCGACTGTGGATTGGGGGTATGTCTTCGTTGATGACTTCTGTTGGATCCTTCGCTCAAGCCGTGCGCGTCGCCACACCACTCTTCTCCTTGCCATTCTGTTGGCTGTGGGTACTCCCCTGAGCTGGAAGAAGACCAAGTTGGCACTGATCAATTTGTGGCTTGGCTTCCAGATTGACCCTCGTGGGCCCATTGTGACTATGGGACCTGGTAAGCACGAAGTGGTGATGGCACTTCTCCAACAACTTGCTGCAGGGACGGCCTTCACCTCAAAGGAAATTGAGAAGGCCCTGGGCCGAATCAGCTGGGCCACTACCATCTGTCCGATGACACGGTCATTCCTTCAACCCTTTTGGGCCTGGAAGGTTGCTTGCAAAACTAAAGGTTGTCCGGCAAAGATCATTCGCCACCTGGCTTCCTTACTCCTGGCCATCTTCTCCAAGCCCTTCGTTCACCCTTCTCCATACAGGGCTCACTCTGCCTGGTGGGGAGCCAGTGATGCAAGTGCCTCCTCACATGGAGAAGTTTACATTGGAGGATGGCTCACTGATCAAGACTCTCCGAACAAAGACCAAGTTCTTTGGTTTCAGCTTCAAGTTCTCCCTTCTCAACATGCTTGGGCGTTCGAGGATGGTGACCCCAGCCGCCGCATTGCTGCGTTGGAGATGTTTGGAACTTTACTCCTCACATCTCTCCTCATTTCTCGACGGTCACCAGGTTCCATCAACCTCCCACTGGAGCTTGTCACCGACAACCAAGGTAACGCCTATTCTTTGCTCAGTGGGAAAGCCAAACAACTACCGGGCTCAGTGGGAAAGCCAAACAACTACCGGGCTCTGCCTTCTTGATGCAGATTGTGCTCCTCTTGTATGACTCGGGGGCACACCTATGCCCCTCTCATCGAAAACGTGATCTCAATCAATGGGCTGATGATCTCACACATCCACATCCTGAAGGCTTTTCTCGTCATCTACAATTCGATCTGATGGATAGCCTTCGTAGTTTTACCCTTTTGCCAGCCACTCTTGCAGATTGGCCTTCTTCCTTTTAATGCTCACCTATGTTCCTGTCGATGGAGACGGGTGAGTGTGGCTGCTTTTCGATGGTGGTTCCAGTGTTCGGACTTCGTCCCTGCGTCTGCCTCTGGCGGCGAGGGGGTTGGTCTGGACTGTCACCACCATCACTTGTGTGGACTGAAGGTCCACAAACTTTTCGTTCAGAAGATCTGACTTGAGGGTCAGACAGAACCAAGACGGAATCAAGCAGCAGCCACATTGGCACCTCTCTTAGTTCAGACAAAAGGAGGTGCTGGCTGTTGCAGTGCTTGCAGTTAACCCTTAACCTCTAACTTCCGTAGGAACCTTTTCTATTGATTTGGGAACACAAATTGAATTTTTTAATAGTTATATAGGTTTTTTAGTGTGATGATTTGTGTCCATGAAGATATAACGACATTCTTTAAAAAATCCATCATGGACAAAAGTGAAAACAAAACCATTCTGGTATTGGCCGTTTAGAAAAATATTTAAAGATAGAAATATTGAATTCGAAATAGACTTGGAGTTGAAAACTCTAGAGTAGTGTGGTTGGGGGCTGGCCCCCCACTGCCGCGGGCCTTGCGCCGGGTGGCCTGGTTCCCCGGTTCTGGACCCCATTGGCAGCTGCTGAATATTCTGTTTTACATGGGTAGAGCAATATTTTAAACATCTATGGTCTATAAATAATCTTGAGAAACATATGTTTGCAGCATGTGTATGGCCATGGCCAAGCAATGGTAAGAACATGTTGTGGAGCCAGCGATGTGGTGAGTCAATGCCAAGCATGAGATGAACCGCTTGACCATTCGTGCAACGCTGCGATCCCCAAAGTTTTCAACAGGATTTGAGGGAACCCAGTGAGTGCTTATTAATAGTTAGTTCATTCAAAAATCACCAGTAGAATTCAACGACCAAAATGGGGGCACCAACTCGCCCTCAGCCCAGCTGAACCTTTGGGATAGCGATGGAACAAATGAATCAAAATCATTGGATGCTTGGTGAAGTGGAGAATTCATCGATACCGTTTTGAAAGACTGATGTTTTACATCAATGGCAGCCCCTTGAAAATCTACAATGGTTTGGCACAGCACCCCACGGGTGGTCAAAAAATCCCCATCAAATGAAAAAACATCCCAGCCTGGTCAGCCAGCTTTCCATGGGCAGCTGTTTCATCCTCGTGAAATCCTAGAAGTCGACCATGATCAAAGGGTCATTAGCCCGAACAGCAGGTACATCATGATGAGCCAAACAAAAATTGCGCTGAGCTTGAACAAGTCTGGTTTTCAAGAGAGGCATGGTGCAGCCTACTCGGTTTTGATTCTGTAGAAGATGGGGCTCTAAACCCCCAAACAGATCCCTTGAAGACGCTCAGTGCCGCATGCCGCCCATTTGCGGCTGGAACAATTGATTTTCGACCGCACAACTAGCGTATTTGGGTAAGCTCCTTGCAGTCAGCTGCCTTGCTGCCTTGATTCCCTGGTCGTTTCCATGGCGTTTCCCGCGCCCTTTGTGGACGAGGGCCCCGCGATTTCGCACGTGATTTCGCTGGGCTGCCGCTGTTCGCAGGCCTCGGTGTACAGAGCTTTGCAGAAGCGGCGCTATGCCTGTCCCTTCGATTGGATCTTCAGCTCCCCGCAGATGGTGACGCATTGTTTGCAGGTCACTGGGAAGGTCACAGCTTAATGGTGTGATGATGGGTACCGCAAGCCTTGCCCCCCTGGGTTTTGTGTTGGTCAACTGGGGCATGTGTTAGGTCCAGCTATGGAGTTATGTGGGGATACTGCAGTGTCCAAGAATCCCTGGGATGCGACTTCATGTTATGTAGCGACCAAACAATTGAGGAACCCTGGAACTCTGGCACTATTGAGGCCCATGGCTGATCATTTTTAGATTAAATCTCTGACTTACACCATAGCTTTCACAGAAAAAAACACAGAAGAATCATAGCCAATAGCTTGTGTTAAGGAAGTGTTTGTAACGCTGCTCGGGGCAACGCAGAGCATATCACGGCAAAGATGTGGCACCAATGTGGACTTCACAACTCGGAGCTCTCCCGGATATATTGAACAACAAGATGCACACACATTATCCATCAAGATGTTGTTAGAGAAATGTACACACAGCAGAAAGATGTTTCAAAGCTTCTAATCATCAACATCACTCAACAACCAATAAGTGTCCAACTATGGGGACGCAAGAGCCCAGTGGGAAAGCAGGGCTGAAGACCAAAGTACAGTAGGTCGGATGGATAGATGCAGTTGCATGGTTAGATGCATGGCTGGATGGACAACTATAGAATAGCTACAGACAAACACAGTACATCGACAGGATTACTATGGAGAACTAATCTATCCATCCATCCACCCATCCTCTATCCATGCACTCACAACAACACAACAGCCCTGTGGTCCTGGGATTCGGAGCTTGGAGCTCTACTTCCCAGCGGCTCCCAGCGGCTCCCGGCAGGACGACTTCCGCAGCTTCTTGGACCGCGCGCAGCTCTACGACAACGGCAGCAGCTTCGACGCCATCGGTTTGAAGCCGGGCTCGGCACCCAGGGAGCGGCGCTTTACAGGCCCGGGGGGGTCGCCAGGGCGTTGGTGCTTGGCCACACCTGCCATGGTGGGTAGCTGGGGGTTGGGTGATATAAGTGGTATAACTGGTGGGTTTGATGGATCTAACTGGGAGCTGGTAGGACTCACCTGAGGGCTTTCATGGACCAGCTGTGGTGGTTTTGGCCGTGGGATGGATCGATGGTCTTGGAAGCTGTGGTGAGGTGGTTGAGTGCTGGGTACGTGAGTTCATGTGAGTTCATCCAACCAAGGGCCTAGCGACAAGTCATTTGCGAACTTTCCTCAGCAACCATTCTTTAAGCATCAGCCTTTTGTAGGAGCGGGCAACTAAGCAGCTAACGACTGTTATTAACCAATGATTAATGATCATTGGCGAATATCGAAACTCCATATCAACCATGAGTAACCACTGAAAGCCGACCATGAGTTCAATCATCATTTTCTACCTTCAATCATCACTAACCATCACTAGCCATCACTTGTCATCAGAAACCGGCTTTAGCCATCATTAACCATTTTGGAAAGGGTTTACCATCATCAACAATCATTCCATCACCAGGTTTAGCCAGTATTATCCATAATCTCATTTTACAAACCTTCATGGTTAAAAACCATCATCAACCATAACTCCCATTTTTAACTGATAGGCAATGACGAAGACGACAAGCGAGGCCGAACCATCAATAGCCATTGTTACCATTATTTTCCATCAACAGTGGTATAAAAGCAGTTGAAGGTTGATGATTGTCAACCATTCTCAACCATGGGAAGTGGCGTATATTAATCACCAACGATACTTCCTATTGTTTTGTAACCCCAACATAGTTTAACATGATTGGGAGGACCCGCTCTGTGCTGCCAGCTTCGGCGCTAGGCCATAAGCTGTACTCCACCATGACGGCCGGTGTGGGTCGCGGGACCATTTTCAACCACCGAGATCCCTTGCACAACGAGGAGGGGCAGTGAATGTTTGGTGGATGTGGATGTGGATGTGGATGTGGATATGGATTTGGATTTGGATGATGATGATGATGATGATGATGATGATGGTGATGATGATGATGATGATGATGGTGATGATGATGATGATGATGATGATGATGATGATGATGATGATGATTTGGTGTTGAACTGCAGAGCTTGCAGCGGAAATTGGGCGGACTTTTCTGAGATCGCCCTGAAAACCAGAGTAGAAACCAAAAAACACCCGCTTGAATGGCTATAACATTGGCTTAACGGGAGTGGCGTGGAGGGCGCAGTCCAAAAAAATGGCTAGAGGAGATTGCACCCGCAAATTCAATGACTCCATGGATGAAACACGGAGCCATTGATGTGTTTGATCCAGATCCTTTGATGTGTTTCTTTCATCGGCGCGAGCAACGGGCGCCCTTTGTTGTCGTTGTTGAGTTTGGTCCATGCGTCCTGAGAGCCACCGTGAACGAACCAGGTATTGCTGAAAAACGTTTGCTGTTGCCGGTTGGGTGAATGTGTGCAAGTGTGTATGAATTTGTGCTCTTCTGAAAAGTGTGTCTTGATGACTCACAGCGTGTTTTGCTCGGAATCCATGAGGAGGATTATCTTTACACCGTCAGATGCGTGGAACGCTTTCGCTTGGCGCTCGCATCGGAGGAGCGAAAACTCTTTGTCGTGTTTCCCGGAATCGTTTGGCAGGTTTTCAGTTGCATGGTTATCCGACTTCTGTTGTGCTTGCACTGTTGCAGTCGTTGTTGCTATGGTTGCAGTTCGACTTAGAAATACATCATCTCAAGGATGAACTTGAAGCATATTCAAACCTATTCAATCATACTGGACCAGATTCAACCAGCATTTCTCAAAATATTTCAGCCATGTAACATTCGACACGCATGTTTCGAGGCCACAGGTTGCCATTCCAAGGTTGAATTTGAACCGCCAGCTGTGGCTTGAAGCGGAGATCCACCGGCTCTTCGAGGAGTTGCAGCGACGGAGTCGGAACTTCTTACTGCTGGCGGTGGACTGCAGCAGCAAGAACTTAGGCGCCCGCCTGGGGTGGTCCTGGCCGCCATGGGGTGCGGTGCGAAAACTTGGTCCTGGGGCTGGAAGGCGAGGTGATGCCATGGTGGGGGCCCTGCAGGGGAAGTGTGGTCAGTTGAGCACGGACTCTGCACTGATGATGCTGATGGTTATTGGCTCATGTCAGATAAAGAAAATTGTTATCATGTGGTGTCAGATGAGCAAACCTCGGCAATCACTATTAACCACAATTAACATCAATTTGCCATTATTAATTCACCATCATTAACATTCATTAACCATACTTCGCCATCTTCGAAGCGCCACATTTCACCCATGCTTCCTCCATGGCATCTCGAGCTGGGCTTCGCCAGGTGCTGCCGCCGAAGCTTCGACGGTGCTCCAGGACGTGACGGCCCCGGGGTGCCGCCTGGTGATGTGCCGCGTGCCCTGCGCGGGCGACAACACGGGCAGCTACTTCCGACACGACGGCGACGCCCAGCGGGTGCAGGCGCTGTTGGTGCAGCCCTTCACCTTTCGACTGAGCCCGGATCCTTTGGAAGGTCGACCTGGAGTTGGCCCAGGAGCACCAAGTGCTGGTGCTCAAGCTGCTCCTGCTGGGCCAACTCCAAGTGCTGGTGCTCAAGCTGGGCAAGCTGATTTTCCGGCTGCTCATCCTGGCGGTGATCCAACTGCTGGTGGTCAAACTGCTCAAGCGATTGGTGGTCAAGCTGATGATCCAGCTGGTGATTCTCAAGCGAACTCTGGATATGTGCAGCTTCCAGAGCCCAAGGCCGTTGTTCGGCGTTGGGGCAGAGCGAGGTGAGAACCGAACCTGAGAAAAGTCGCTCAAACACATGGGAGTCTGGGGGGGCTTGGCGGTTTCGGTGCGGTGTCAACAGGGGATTCCCTTGAACAGATCTCGCGTTTCGGTTGGGGATTGGCACATGGAACTATGGCAGGGGAAAACCATTGAGGGCGTTTGCAACGGGACTAAACACATTGAAGACGAAGGGATCGGATACAACCACAGACCAAAGGTTTCAATACAGTAAACCATCGATGAGCACTGGCAGATGTGACCATAGGTCAAGTAGTTCAGTACATCTACAGAAATGTGTCAGTTGGCCATCAACCATCGTTAACCATCCTAATTTCACTGTTGTTAGCCATTATTGACTGCTGCGCTTTGCTCTTGATTGGTATGTATATTCATCATCCGCATGCTTAACCAATATTTTCCGTCTATTGACAACATTGTTAACCATCATCATATCATCAATCAGTAACCATCGCCAAGCATCAGCAAACCAGCACGCTCGAAGCATCGTTGACCGTCGCAAATGGCTGGTTGTGCCATGAATATTGAGCTGAAGTACCTTTGAGCCATCTAGCCACCAACTCGTCATCTTCAAACCACCAATGAACCAGCGAAAAGCCATCAACGACATCAATTCAAAATACCAATTGACCACCACTCAACCAACAACTAACATAACTAACCACCAATTCACCCTTTACATCCCTTAACTAATCACCACCAAAATCCTTTTCAAATCCTCCGAAACTTCCACGCCAGCTCGGCTCTAGCGAGTTGAGCGGCCCGCCATGGAGGAGGTGTCAATGCCAGCTCCCATGAGGCGAGGGTCCCCCACAGCTGCCTCATGGCAGCCCCGTTAAGGGAGCCCAGGGAGCATCAGAGTCAGGTCATCATCCTCCATGATGTCGCTCATCATGATATGTGTGGGAGGACTATGAAGGATGGCGACTATGATCTCATAGGAAACTCATTTTTTCCGATTGTTCTGAAATCTTCTCCGTTGTTTTGGCTTGTTTGTGGTGTTTGGTTGTGAGCTGCACTGGCCATAGTCAACCATGATCAACTGCCATCAGCATTGCTTGGTTTGTCATTAGCTACTATGATCAACTTTTGGTATCCATCAATCAGTTTCATCATCATGATTCAACTTTCATTTAAGCATCAGTTTCATCATCAGCTAGTCAATCATTGATTTCAACCAATCATCAGCCATCACTTCGTCATCATCAACCACGATTAGCCATCACACTGACCTTCCCTCATTCGCCATCATCCATCATCATCAGCCATCACTGGTCATCAATCATCACCCGTTATCATCATCATCATCATCATCATCAGCCATCATGAGCCACCATGATTGCCATCATAAACCACCAGCTACCAGGTTCGCCTTCAACAACGATTACTACCCGACCATAGTCAAGCTCCAGGTTCACTACTAATAATTTCTATTCGCCTCTATCAGCCATTATACAACTAGCATTCACTAACCACTACCGTTATTGACCATGATTATCCATTCGTCAACCATGACCAGTTATTAACCATTACCAGCCAGTATCAATCATTCACTCATCATCAGCCAACCTCTTCACCACGATTCGCCAAGATTAAATATTATTAACCATGCATAAACCATTCATCAACCACTATTAACCACTACTAAATAGCTATGAACTTCAATCATTATTAACCTAAATTGAAACTATTAACAACCATTTAATAGTTGTCAACGCTCAGAAACCACTATTAAAATCATCGCGAATTATGTAAATTCATTCATTTAACCTTCAACTTGATTGCTTGGGCCCAGCTTGGGCCCAGCTGGGGAGGCGCTCCCGCGTTGATCATTTGCTGGACCAAGCCCTGCTGGGCCTTGCGACCGCCAGTGACCGCTCGCTGAAGCGCCGCATCCGCCAGCGGCTGCAGGGGCGGGGGGGGGGGTTGATGGCGAATGAGTACATGATGGGTTTGATGATGGTTTGATGATGGTTTGGTGATGAGTTTTGTGATGGTTAATGAGGTGGTAGTTTTCCTGTTGCTGACTTGGCATAGTTGGGGTAATGGTATTAAAGTGGCTAATGATTTTTTTTTAATGATGTGTAGTAGTGGTAAATGATGAGTCAAACCTGGTTGTATGATCGTTGAACAATTGTTGTTGATCGTCAAAGCTCACAGGGTTGGTCGACGTACCGATCATTCAGCATGTAATTGGGGTTGGCGGCTTGAGATAGCAAACAACAGCGCGAGTAACAATAGGGTTGGTTGCTTGATTGGGTGAAGTGGTTTGATCATGTTTTGGTGTCGGCTGGTTTTTCTTGGTTGTTTAGATGGTTAGCATTTGAGGGTCACTAACAGACAGTGCATGATCCTTGATGTGTCTTGATGATGGTAAAAAGTCGGCAATCAATGATTGGTGGTGTAAATGCTGTAAGTCATCACGGCTTACCTGGATCATAAGTACTGTAAGTGTACCTCGGGCATGTACATGTAGTGGATATATTTGACTTCAACATGTGGTTAACGTATATATCTTCAGTGCACAGGAGATGGGAGCGGTATTCTGCCAGGGTTCAGGACGTGTCGCAAGACACAAGTTTCAGCGTTATTATTGTTTTGGAAGGGCAAAGAGTACCCAGGCAACCGGCATTTTGCGAGGAATCTGTTTCTTGGAGAATTAAAACAGCTGCAAAAAAGTAAAGAAAGTGGCAGTCCGATGAGCTAGAAATTCGGAAGTAGCAGTCCACAGGCGTTGCACCCCACCCGAGCAGTTCTGTATCCCCCTTGCTGAGGTTTTCCATGCAACCTGAGCTTCCCACACCTACACACTTCACAGACTTCTTACCCCAGCCCAGTACTCATGCCGTGCAAGTTGTTCTTAAGCAACGAGCCAAAACTATAACAGATCAAACATATCAAACATCAAAATGAACAGTGAATTGGTTACGACTTGGTCCCTTTGGCTACGATGGGGACCACACCGCAGGAAGTTGAGTTCTTTCCTCAACGAGACGGACTTTGACGATGCCATGCGCCGCTTCCGTGCCTTGACGGCCCAGGCAGCGCCGCTGTCGGGGGACCCCACCGAGACCGGTGCCGAGCGAAGCGCTCGGAAGGCGAGCGACGTGCTCGCCACGGGGTGCCTCGCGTCAGGCCTGGGTTCCATCGGAACTTCTGTGACCTTCGACGTTTGTTACCTTCACTTCGATGAGAAGAGCCTTCCAGGCACCCCTTGCGTGTGCCTGACTGCAGATCGTTTGGACTGAAGCAGCCAGCTTTGATCAACAACATTGCACACCAGAGTGGTCAGATGCTCCGCCACAAAATGCGCATACGGAAGGATCAAATGTGAGCAAATGTGTTCAAGTATTGTCGAGCAAGGTGTTTTTTCAGACGTTTTTTGCTTCAGAAACTTGAGCATCAAAACTTGGTGCAGCCGCATCTTGGGTTGGAGGCATGCCACCACAGCACTGATAAAGTTGGGTGCTTTGTGCAATGTTTCGTGGTCCCTGATGCAATGCATCAGCTGGCCCGGCAAGCTGCGCCACGAAAGAGTGGTCAAAACGTGGTCGACCGGACTGCTGTTCCTGTGAACCACTGGTGATTCAAAACGCCCTACCACAAGCATGTCACAAGGGTGGAAACAGTGGTTGACTTTGCCGAACTGTTCTTGCGTTTTGCATCTCGGGTGTCATGATAAGAGCTACGGTGACATGTCAAGAGCATGATGATCACCAAGCGACCGCTACGAATCATCACAAAGCGGAACTAGTACTACTACATAGTCATGGTGAAGTACAAATCATCACTTCAAATCATTATCACCAAGTGACCACTCGCCTTCACTAAGCATGATGAACTCTGGTAAATCGGTGTTAATCATTGGATTGATGGTGAACGGGGTAAGTTGATGCCGCGAGCCAACAGCACCATCCAACCACGTGGTCCTGTTCTGGGGCAGCCCAGCATTTTACCCAGCGCTGGGTATGGCGAAAGGTGGTTGGGCTCAATGATCAATGGATGATTGATACCTGCTCCAACCTCCCTATAGAATCATGACACCAGCTGGTGTTGTTTTTCAATCAGGGCTGTAGGGGGGTTTGGCCTAACAAAGTCTATTGACCCTATGAAGCCATTTTTTTTTAGATTAGGACTTCAGGGTGCTGGTTTAGTATTGAATTCCACTTGTTTACTATGCTCCCAAGTGGTATGACCACTATGATGCACACTGAATGATGCTCCCTACCTCGTGAATTTGCCACCAAATTCACCCAGATCAACAAGCAGCTGGATGCTGGTCTTATCAGCGCGTAGTGAAACACGATTAGCCAGTTGATTCCCAGTCTGGTCTTGTACTTCAATGTTTGATTGGCTTTATCTTCCTCCTTACCGCTGGCCCAACATATATAACGCACCCAGACTTATGACACCTCGCTGGTATCGCAGAGTCATGTCACCACATGGTGCTATTTGGCTGCAGGGCCGGGCGTTATGGGATAGGTGCCGCTGTCAGTTTTTCCATCCCCATATCTCGCAGTTCGTCCACCTCAGATTTTTTGTAGCATCACTGAACTATCTCCAGAACAATTTTTTCCTGTCAAGTCTGAAACTCAATTTTCACGAAGTCAACTCAGTAAAAACTGCTGAATGACATCGCTCTTGGATCACAGGTCCTTGTTGCTTCCAAGAAACGGCCCTATCCCGCGGCGATGGTGAGGGTGTCGAGCCCATGGCTGTTGTGGCTGGTCCCCCTGCCGCTGGTGCACACGGAGGAGCAGCTCTGTACAGATGTGACGACGAGGGTGGTTGGAGACAGCACGGTGGTCACCATCAATTGCACCGCATACTTCATCATCGTCACCTGCTCTCAGGAGTGGAAGGGGGTGTTGCAGTGGGTTGGAGTGGGGTTGGTTGGGATGGTTTGGCTGGTGGTTGGGTTGGTCGCTGATTGCCGCAGTTCGAAGTTGTTGTTTATCAAATTTTTGGCGGTTTTCGTTGGCATCTCAGGCAGTGGCGATGGGCAGAAGGATGGTGTGCATCGATGTTACCTAGGGCAGGGGATCAAAAATGTCGGTTTCCCATGATCAGCCATATTCGGAACATTCGAAGATTCGCCAAAGACATGTCAACCACTGCCTAAGTTTAATTCTTAACACCATGGTTAGCAAAATAATTTAGGCATTATATAGTAAGTATAGTGGTTGGCAATCATCATAATTAATAAACTACCTTGGGGTTAGTCAACCGGCCATTAGCAGCCGGTTCGCAATCTAGCAATCATTCACCATTGTTAATCATGCTTCGCAAATAGCGAGCAGTCCATGGGGTCATCATGGGAGGATCCCTCAATTTGGATTTGTGGCAGGTCGAAGCAGGAGATCTGTCCCCATGATGACATGTATCTATCATGAAGCATTAGGGGGATCATTCGACTAGCCCTGGTTATGAGTTATAATGGCCAATGATCGCTAATGATTGTTAGTTCATATTAATGTCTCACCGTTCGGCTGACCATCATCAACCAACATTAAGCCTCAAGATGAAGCGGCTCTTTGACACTCTTTGACTATTGTCACTTGTTGAAGCCACCGTTAGCAATCATCAATCAACCATCACCATCACAAATCATCATGAAGCACCAACATTTGGATATAAACCACCATGGCCACCAGCATGAAAACCATTCGCCAAGCTTATTGTTGCTTCGTGTGAGCTTCTACCACAGCAATCACCCAGAACCATTCCATTATTGCTGTCATTTTCTTATTGTAATCGTATATCATCAACATCACCAGTATTTGCCATCACAATGAGCCATCATCACCCATTATGAACCATTGATTAGCCATCAGTTTTCAGCCATTAGGTGATCAGCCAAAAATTCAGCCATTCAAACAACCAACCAATACGTTGCTGTCATCATTGATGGGTTGTTACTTGGCCATCATCATTGATTTTAACAAATTCATAAAGAGAGTCCATAGTCAAACGCCATGTTGCACCATCAGGAGTGTTCAGCTGAGAAACCTAGATGATTATAATCAGCTCATTGGATGTTTTGTCAACACCATCTCTAATGAAAATCAGACTCCATTCGTAGGTCATTCGCCATTCATCATCGCCTTTCGACCACGCGCGGCGCGCCAGGATGAATCCGAACGCTGCTCCTCGGAGAGGTTGGCGAAGGCAGGGGCCACCGCGGCACCGTGGACGTACCGTGGACGTACCACCTTTGACCATCCTGGATGAACCCAAGGGGCAAGCTGGTCAGGCTCCACCAGGTGTTATCAAGAACAGGCGCTGAATGGTTGCTTTCATTGATGTTTTGTTGAACTGGAATTTATGAATGGTACAAGAGGTCCCCCATGTCGATCTACTATTGGTGATGACTTTGAAAATTAGCTTGGCTATCAAGGATTGTTGGTCATTGGAGTCCCTTGTCAGCAACCACAGTGAAACCTTTTTCGGCAAACAGGGTGGGGTTGTTTCCGCTGCTTGCCACCGCTGGTGGTGACACCGGGGAGCCATGCTTTGCCGAGTGGCTAACATCTCTGCCGCAATCCACGATTAGTGGCTCAGTGCGTGGGATGATTAAACAATAGTACCATTGATCATTAATCTTAACCATTATTATGGATTTAATGGCTCCTGGGTTTCATGACACCATCAACCCCTAGAATCGAAGTTACCCATGTGGGTGAACCATCGCTATCGCCGATTCTTCAATGGGTGGTGAGCCAGTTGCTGTTTGCAGTTGCGGCAGTGCCACTGATTCACTGCTCAAAATCTCTTACAGGGTTCCTACAGTAAGTTGGGTGCAAACGGGCCCGGGCTGGCGGATACCGCGGGCCAGGCGCCACCCCTTACTGTCACATCCACTACCGGCAGCACCAGTTCTACCAGATCTACAAGTTCCTCTAGAAGCAGCAGTAGCAGCTCTACCACCACCAGCAGTAGCAGCACTTCCAGTTCGACCAGCTCCAGCAGTACCAGCAGCACTAGCAGCAGTTCCATCACTGGCGCTCCCCTTACTTCGATCACTTCCACCACCTCCTCGACCACCTCAACGACGCTGGGCTTCTTTGGTGCCCATGATGGGGTCCAACTGGCTGGTTAGGTCATGATCACCGGTTTTGTTTGGTGAAAAGCGCGGATTCACCGACATAGGTCATCCAAAAGGCTGGCCACCAGTGAGGGATGTCCTAGCATCCCCAACCAATAAGCTGACCCACTATGCTGCATCCACTCCATCCCATCTCACCCGAACCATCATCGACCATCTACCTTCCACCCCCCACCAAAGCCTCCCATCCCCCATCCAAGTATCAAACTTCCATCCCCAGCCACCAAACCAATCGGAACGAAGCATCACGCAACCTCCAAGCATCCCAAGTAACCAACCTGAACCAACCTTAACCAACTTCCCAACCATCCCCAACCCCTTCCCCAACATCCACCAAGATCCAATCACGAACCTTCCCCAATTCCGGTTCCCTTGCCCCAACTCACCCCTTTCCCCTTGCACTCCTCCTTCACTCTGCTTTCCTTTCCCACAACTATGCTTAACATCTTGGTTAACCCATTGTTCTCTTCATCAACCATCTTCATCAACCATACTTGATTAATTGCTTGAACCATCAATAGCCATTGTTCATCCAAAGTAGCCAAGCAACATGTAACATCCCCAACTATTATCAAGCAACATGATGTCATTGTTTCCAACACGGTAAATAATTAGGGTTACTGATCTCGAACATTAAGTAAAATCATCTTCATGGTTCACAACTCTTATTTCCCCATTTTCATGGAATTGATCTTCGGAAACTTCCTTGCAATTCCAAGGAATTGTTACTATTTCTATCATTATTACTTTCTATTCCTCTTCTTCATCATTATTATCATTATCATTCTACCTGCTGCCACTCTGAATTCCATCATTAAGCGATTTTTAGACATCCCTAAACTTCACAACTTCTTCATTTCCATAATCACTATAGTTATTACCACTCATATTAGTTTTGTATGGTACTGATGATATATCAATATCAGTGACAACGACTGTAAGAATGAAAACTAATCTGATCAATGATTACCACCACTGATTAATTTCTAATTCATTGATTGTATTAATTCTTATTAACGTCTACTAATTGTTCATAGAACAGTTAATCTAATCAATCAATAACCGTATCAATTTCTTCTTCTGGTAAACGCATGTAACTGAGGACTTAGTTCTTACCACACCATATCTACAACCTAGTCATTGCCATCGACAAAACTAAATCAATTAACCAAACTAACTTAACTATAGACACATTGATGATGGTCACTTTAAAATTTTCCACATAGTAGTATCATATAAATTCCTCTGGTAATGGGGACGATCACCAAGATAACTGAGTCTCCAGTTATATCATTACCTACTTAGTATTACCAATAGTGATGTAACTAAGTAGTAACTAAGTAGTAATACTAATTAATTAGCAATACTTATGAATATTACTAACTATTAATTAGTTAGTACATTTTTCAATCGCTGCATTTTCTTCCGAGGATGTTGGACGCTGCGCAGTTCCTCTGGCTCCGCGGCGCGCTGCGTTTCCGCTGCGGCAACTGCAGCGCGGCCCAGGCGGCGCAGGCGCTGCACGGGGCGCTGCTGCGCCGGCTGAGCCCGGCACCGGCGGAGCTGCAGCTGACGCCGCAGCTGGAGGCCGTGGAGGCCACGGCCACGGCCAGGCGCGGTGGGGCCCCTGGGGATGCACCTGGGGATGCCCTTCAAATGCGCCATGAGATGATGATTTTGGGAGAAAATGCTGATTTGGATGGCGGAGGATTGATGAGGAGATTAATGATGATCGCTCCGCGTGAATGGTAGTCAAGAGGAATTCATCATTGGGAGGGAGCCAACCAATGAATGATGATGATGATGATGATGATGATGATGATGATGATGATGATGATGATGATGATGATCGTTCCTTGGAATGCGTGAATGCGACCATCACCAATCAACCACCAACCAAACACGAAGCGACCTCACCATCAAGATCACTCACCGGATTCAAAAAACACCAGCGGGGATTTAGAAAATGCAAGGGAACTGAATTTCGGGGATTCTAAAAACACCAGCGGGGTGCAGAAAACGTAAGGGCCCGTAAGCGAATTGAATTCCGGGGATTCTAAAAACACCAGCGGGGATTAAGAAAACGTAAGGGAACTGAATTTTGGGGATTCTAAAAACACCAGCGGGGATTAAGAAAACGTAAGGGAACTGAATTTTGGGGATTCTAAAAACACCAGCGGGGATTAAGAAAACGTAAGGGAACTGAATTTTGGGGATTCTAAAAACACCAGCGGGGATTAAGAAAACGTAATGGAATCGAATTTCGGGGATTCAAAAAACACCAGCGGGGATTCCGGGATTAAGAAAACGTAAGCGAATTGAATTTCGGGGATTCTAAAAACACCAGCGGGGATTAAGAAAACGTAAGGGAATTGAATTTCGGGGATTCTAAAAACACCAGCATAGATTAAGAAAACGTAAGGGAATTGAATTTCGGGGATTCTAAAAGCATGAGCGGGGATTAAGAAAACGTAAGGGAATTGAATTTCGGGGATTCTAAAACCACCAGCGGAGTGCAGAAAACGTAAGGGCCCGTAAGCGAATTGAATTCCGGGGATTCTAAAAACACCAGCGGAGATTAAGAAAACGTAAGGGAATTGGATTTCGGGGATTCTAAAAGCGCCAGCGGGGATTAAGAAAACGTAAGGGAATTGAATTTCGGGGATTCT
>VSDK01014726.1:2164-16103 GCA_009767595.1 Symbiodinium kawagutii
GGTGGACCGCAGTGAAGGAGCGGTGCCCACCGGCATGCCCAAGCTGGTGAACATGGTGGGGGTGTCGGAGAAGGGATCCAATGTCATTGTGAACATGATGGTGGAGGGAAAGGTCTACCGGAGGTCAGTTCATGACTTGGAGTTCCTGGCCATGAAGCAGGTCAACCTGCAGAGCAGTGACCTGGAGGAGGCAAGGAGAAAGGCCGATGAGATCCGTCAAAGGATCCAGTCCTATGAGGCCATCCAACGAGGTCAGGGGATGGTGCCTTTGGAGATCAGGAGGCTGTTCCTGGAATCCCCGGAGAGAAGACCTCCGATTGTCGAAGAGGAAAGAACCAGGGAGGTGGAGAGAGATCGCTCTCGGGGTCGGCGATTTGAGGAGGAAGAAAGGGACAGGGAGGCCCTTGTGAGAGAAGAAGCTCGGAGGAGAGCTCGGGAAAGAAGGGGTCCTGAACCAAAGGAAGAGGAGGGTTCGGGAAGCGGTGGTGGTGTGAAGTTGGTCCCTGCTCGGGAAGTTCAACCTGCAGGGCAGGTGGGGCGATCAGCATCGGCAGAGTCAAGGGTGACGGGGGAAAGGTCTCCAAACGATCCGCCAACGGATGAGAGGACGAGATCCCCATCGCTGATATGATGAAGCGGGTGAGGGAGGTGGCTCAAGCACCAAGAACGCCACCGGTTGGTCCTAAAAGGGGAAGGACTGAGGAAGAAGATCAGGAAGTGCTGCGCCAAAGGCAGGATAGAGGTGCCAAAGGCAGAGGTGGTGGATGAGGACGAGATCCCCATCGCTGATATGATGAAGCGGGTGAGGGAGGTGGCTCAAGCACCAAGAACGCCACCGGTTGGTCCTAAAAGGGGAAGGACTGAGGAAGAAGATCAGGAAGTGCTGCGCCAAAGGCAGCAGCTGGTGCGAAGGAGGAGAAAGAACCTGCTCCTAAGAGGAAGGAGAGGAAAGTTCACCAGAAGGTGAAAAGGGAGCCGGGCCAAGACAGTCCGGACTTTGGGCTGGAGAGCGACTACACCTACGAGTCGTTCTACGAGAGCTACGAAGAGGAGGAAGAGTACGAAGACGTACCTGTGGAAAGTGACTCTCAGGAAGAGGTCAAGGAGGAGGATGAAGATGAGAGTGAGGTGAACTGGTCCGGGTTTTGGACCGGGAGGGAGGATGAGTCCATGGAGGACCTGATGGGGATGATCAGGGACCAGAGGTTGGACGACATCATGAAGAAGATCCTCCCGGACGACCTGATCCTGAACATGAATGTGAAGCCTGCGACGGGACTGCAGGACATGTTCTGGTCGTCATATGATGCCAGACACCTGAGCGACAGGCTGGAGGTCCAAGTGTACCGGCACAACCGCCGGAGGAGGAGGTTGTACGACGTGTCCTCCAAGAACTGGAAGTGGAGGAGGAACGATGCCTGGACACAGGGTATCTTCAGCATCGGGTGGCACGATGACGGGACGAAGTTCATCACCCTCAACGAGAGGTATGGGCCGCAGAGGATGCCCTACATGAAAGAAGACTGGGTTGGGTACACGGTGTTCTACTCCAGGAAGCGCGCGGGGCGCCGAAAGGGAGGGGGAAAGAGCCGGTGACCCACCCAGGTCACTCCAAAGAGAAGGGAAGAAAAGGGGTTGTGGAAACATCCACAGCTCCGCTGCCAACAGTGCGGTGGAAACACCACGCTCCGCTACTAAGTGGTGGAAAACACCACGCTCCGCTATCCAAAGTTTTCCATTGCAGCACAGGGCATTGGAAAGGCACCATGGTGGGGGATGACCTTGCTATGGGGGCTGGTGGGGGATGACCTCGCCACAGCAGCTCGGTGGGGGAAACCTCACTACTTGGTTTTGGTGAGGGGAACCTTGCCACGTAAAGTTTTTGATGGCTAAATGCCATGGGGGCATTGGCTGTCATCAGAGCCAAAGTGTCACGCGGTGCATTCCGTGAAGTGGGAAGTTTTTCTTCTTGAAGAGGGGGACACCACAGTTTTGTGGATGGTGGTGGATCTCCGACCACGTTGGTTGGGTCCAATGTGGATCCAATCCTTTTTTGGCTAAGAGCTGGGGGAAACGTGAGTACATCCAAAAGGGATGGAAGGAACACCCCAAGACTTTTCCACACACCTACTCACTCCAAGCGTTGCTCGTGTGAGGGGGAGCTTGTGTGTGTGGGTTGCACTAATCAAGAAGTGTACCAAGTTTCAAAGACTTCGACGTCGACCGACGTTGTTTTGGCTCAAGAAAAAGGAGCTGCTGCGCTTCTGTGGTGGCTACCAGCCACTGTGTTGCCCCGGGGGTTCCCGTTTTACCCCACGAGATTAGAATGGATTTCCAATTGAACACCAAAGATTCCCATTGCTTGCCGAACTTGGATGATTCAGCAAGAGACATGGTGAGAAAATTGTGAACCACGAGGAACCCAGTCTTACTCACCGTGGGCCAACCTTAACCCGTATGGACATTTGATCGTTGCTAACTTTTGTGAAGCCTTGTGCAATTGTGGAGTAGCTTGATTGTCCTTGAACGTTTTTGTCAACATCCATTATCAAATCTCAACCATTCCTGTATCAACAACGGCTATGACAATTGATAGTTACCTACTATTCGAGTGTCATAAAAAACTTGGTGCTGTTCATGCCCATCAACAGCATCCATTGGCAATTGGCATTTGGCATTACCTTTTTCATCATGTGGTTCTCATGACCGTGAATGGAAGATCCAGCTCTGAATACAACCCCTAAAATGGATAGCTTATGGTTTATGACTATACTACAAATTATTGATATAAAAGATGGTTTGGGGCACCGCTGTTTTGAGAAATACCCACGTACATGGTAAGTTACCAGGTATTGAGCTGATCAAAATGATGGTGGTTGATCTTCCGATATCAGCTATCAACTGTGGATCTACCATTGCCGCAGGTTCCTCAAGGAGACCCCAAAATCAATGGTTGATTACTATGAACGATAAATGTTCGGTGATTTAGGTATTATAAATGATTGATGTTCAGTGATTTAGGTACTATCAATGATCAATGTTCGGTGATCTAGGCGTAGCCCTATTTCGAGAAACCACAATACAACAATTAGTGATCCTTAGTTGGGTGCTTGCTGCTAGAGAACCCTTATTAACACTCATTATTCCCCTACTGTTGACTGCAAACCATTCTTGGCCAATTTTACCATCATCATTTCCATCATCGCCACACCATCCCTACAACTGCCTGTGATGAGCCAACCACGAACCAACCACGGACCAATGAAAATTACTTCAATCAATCTTAACTAATCAACCACCATTAGTACCGAATATAAGTCAACTAATTAGTTACTCTTGTTAACCATAGTCACTAACCATTACTAATCATCAATCATTACTATTTACACTAGCGATGGTTCACCATTATCATCATTCGTCTAAGCATTACTAATCAATAATCATTACTATCAACCATTACTAACGATGATTCACCGTTATTACGATTTGTCTAAGCATTACTTCGCATGAATCTACCATGACTTACACGGATGAAGGCCCTGGCTATTCACCACCCACCTAAGGGCGCACCCCGCCCGGATCACCGGTGGCGTGGCCCAGGTGTGCGGCTACGAGGACGGCAGCGAAAAGGCGAGGGGTGACACGACGGGTGACGCGACTGTGGTGGTTGATATCCTCGTCACTATTGATACTGGTATACCAATGGTTAATACTAGTGGTGGTTAATACTGGTTGGTAATACTAGTGGTGGTTAATACTAGTCACTATTGCAAGGTGGGCCCCGTTCACCAGCCATAGCCGTTAGTTCACTAGGGTAACTACCAGTTATAGTAGATATAACTAGCTAGTTAGATGGCCTTATAAACCAAGTTATAACGTTTGGGGGGCCCAGCTTGTAGGGTATATGGCGAGCTGGGTCAAGCAGTTAACCAACCAACCAATAGGGGATAATCACCAAGCAATAGGGGAAGCAATGGTTGATGATGGGGGAACCAGGGGTAGGTGAACTGACCCACTGCCATATTATATGCCATCTATACGAGGGGATATATACCAGCATAATCACTATGGTGACTATATACCAGCAGTACCATGGTATTATGGTGATATTGTTGGTGAATAGGGGGGTATTACCAGTAATAGGGGATATATATATATATATACCACCAAGATAGCTGGGATAATACCAGCCAAGTGGTGATGACAGTAGTTGCTAGTGACAAATCGGGAATGATAACCAGCAATACACAGTGACTACAGTGACTGTAAGGGGATAAGTTCACCAGCAATACGAGGGGATATACCAGCGACATGGCTGCGGGTCAAGCAGTTAACCAATTTACTACTGGGGGATAATCATCAACAATTTCATAGGGAAAGCAATGGCTAATGCTGGGGGAGCCAGGGGCACAGGGTGAACTGACCCACTGCCAAATGGTGAGTATTGGTGGGTGACTGCTAGTGGTCAACAGTGGTCAATTACGAATGGTGACTTTGTTTTCGAGTGCGAATAACTAGTTGACTAGTATTGGGTGCTAATAGTGGTCAACTAGTGGCGATTAATGATTCATTTGCTAATATTGATTCAATAATTGTGATCATTATAACTATTCTGTTATTAGTATGTTCTCACTATTGGTGGCCTAGTTAATGATGAATGGTTACTAGCAAGTGGGTACTATATGGTACTATTAATGCTGACCATTGGGCGATTGGGTTACGAATGATTATTTGTGGCTGGTTGGATGCTTATGAATGCTTACTTACCATTGCTTGATTGACGGGTAACTATTCATGAAACTACATAGTAATGCCGTATTAGTTACTAATGGTTACTATTGATTTTGGCACTAATCATATTGGTTACCCTTGGTGAGTAAAACCTGGATGGTAAAGTGATGTTTACTACTACCGGTTGATTGATGTTGGGTGCCCCAAATCCATTAAAAACCATTTGTAGCAATAAACCATCCATAAATTTGGAGGTTCCCTCCGTGTGACTGATAATGTTTGGTTGATCTTGAACATTGGTTGTTTGACACGGATGGCATGATGATTGCTAGTATCACACCAATGGTTACTACTGATTGCCGATGGGTTTTCTCACCAATGGCTGCCATTTATGATTACTATTAACTGTTGAAATGTGAAAGGATGGTTGATGGTGACTAGCTAGCATTTGGTGAAATGATGGTTGCCATTGCTGGTTGATGTTGATTGAGTACTTCCGTTGGATTGATCTTGCTTTTGTTTTCTTGTTACATTCAATGGTTGACAACTGATGTTTCAGAATGACTTTAGATCAACGATGGTGGAACCATGGCCGGTCAGTTAAACGGTGATAGTTGATGGCTCAGAGTGGTGCATAATGTAAGCAGCCCGAAACAAACATCGACTGTACCGAAAGGGCATCGCAAGCGGATCTTCCAATCCCTAACTCAGAGGGTTTATATGTATATATGTATATATATATATATATATGTATGTATATGTATATGTATATGCTGTATAATTATGTTAATTTACATGCATGTTCCATTTAACCATGCTGCTTCATGAGGGTGACTCATGGACAGTCACCAACCATCCGGGTGTGCGCGCCAGGTGGTGGGGCGCACAGAGGTCTGTAAGAACGGCAACCTGGCCCCGCGCTGGAACCAAAGGCGCGGCGGGTGGTTGGGAGGGAGCCAGGCTCGCTTCGCCAGGGGTATCCTGCCCTGGCCCTAAAAAGGGGAAGCCAGATGGAGCGTTATTTCACAAAAGTAATCGTGATTGATGATGCTGAAGGTTGACAGAAACTAGAAGTAATTATTTAATGGCTGATGAATGATGAGATTGATCGTTGATGCTTGAGGTTACTTCTATGATGATCCATGGTTGGTTGATTTATTTGATTCATGGTGACTGTGCCATCAGTGTTGGTCAATAATGGTTTGTAAGCATGCTCAGGGATTGATCGTCGCCATGGGTTGGTTGCGCTTGCCGTTTAAGGAATTTTGGGCGGCCTCGCTGAAACTGATGGACCCAGGAAGGGGAGGTCCCATGGAAGATGGTAGAACACACCTGGGTTTCGCATATGGCTATGGGTCAATATTAACCAAGCAATCATGGGAGATGATACCTAACCATACTAGGGAAACCAATGCTTAATCATTGGGAACCAGGGGTACAGGGTGAACTGACCCATAGTCATATAGGTATGTTTGCAATAATGGGACTTCCAAGTTTTTGATCAGACCCGCCGCCCAAGTGGGCTCGCAAATCGAGAAACCTCCCGGACCAATCGAGACTGTAGAAGTGATTGCTTTTCATCATGTTTGAGTGAATCCAGCCTGGATTAGATGGATATGGTTGGACAATGGTTGGATAATGGTTATTTGGCCGATGCATCAACTGCTTTTGCTCATGAATCCATATATTCACTCGTGGCATTGGCGGCGACACCCCTTGAAAAGGTGGATGTGTTTGGGGCCGGTGAATCCAAAGCCACGGAGTCAGTTGCTAGTCTATGGCAGCAAAATTCAAAACTGGAAATCAGATGACCATGATTGCCATGATGGCAACCCATGAGCTTCAGCTGCTAGGGGCGGTTGAAGTGTGGAAAAGGTGGGGTACGGGTACAGCGAACAGATTTGCCTGCTATTGGTGACTCAAAAGGATGGGACCCGTCACCATTTTCTCCATGAGTTTCCTTCAGATGGTTGGGGGCGTGCCCCCATAATGAAGCTGCCTGGTAGATGAGATGCTGGACCAGCTCAGCTGGAAATCTTGACCAAGCAACTACCCATTGATGTGTGGCAATAGGCTTGCACTGTAATTCAGCAGCAGGAAACTTGCCAACTTGTATCAACTTCTAACTTATTCAGGTGCCGCTTAAGAAATGCCATTCAAGCAACTCAAACCAACCATATCGCCTCAGCATGTGGCGATTGGGCTGGTTGGTGGTTGTTGTTTGGGCCAGCGAGCTGCTCATCCCGCAGCTTTTTGGCACAGGTGAATGATGGAGGGCTAGGCATGCATCGCAACATCCATCAATGGATGTGCTCCATGATACACGGTATCCCATCCATTCATGGCTCGTAATGGCATAGGTATAAGAGAGAGAGGGAGAGATGCATACATACCTCTTTCAAGAATCCAAATGATCATGCTTTGGCATATAGACAGGAAATGACCCGCTTCCAGCACCCAGAAATGATGATTCGAGGCATCAGCAATGGGCTATCCCCTATCCAGGGATATCCTCGTTTGCCCAAGGTTCACTGCAACACCCGTAGCTCCAAGCCCTGGAAGCGATGCAAAACCTGTAGGTGGCAGGGCCTAGACATCCCCGCAGCCCACTGTGCCTCTCAGTTTTGCTGGACGTTGGGACCTGCAAAGGTCCCTCCCAAGTCAGAGCTGCCCGTGGGAGTTTCAGCTTTCAGGTATGATGTTCAAGATTTGTTTGGAGAGGCTACCAACTGGGATGCTCAATGCCCTCATGTCATGGGATGAGGTACGTGTGCGCATGCACACCTCGTATCACCATGATTAGTCATGCTTTCTGTCCACACCAACTGACCCCAGCTGGCATAAGCTCCTTCAACGACCCAACAAACTGTGGCAACGCGCCGCCGCCGGCATGTCGACGTTGGCCAAAGTGTTATGGATCAATTTGGATCGCCGGGCCGATCGAGCTGAAGCTCAATCAAGAAGCCTTGAAGCTGCCGGTTGCTTGGCAGTTGCCCTTGGAAAGTCATGCGCTTCATGGGTCGAAGCCGAAGGCTCAGCCTTCGAAGGCATAACATGGTCCATGTGGGTGTGAGATTATGGAACGGATTTCAGCAAAAAACCCACTCTGCATAGTAGATGTATGACGGGCTTCCATTTTGGGCATGGCGTAGATCACACAACCATCGCAACCCAAAAGAACATGATGTGCGATTTTTCCATTTGGAATTGAGGGTTGTGCATTTCAAAAAACAGAGACCCTCACTACAGTTTCTTGCTACCATTCTGCCTCAAGAGAGAGAGAGAGAGTCCCAGAAAGTGTGCCCTCCACAATCCACGGGTTATTGATCCGGCTCTCTTACATTGAACGAGTTCCCTGGCACTCCTGTACGGCAAGCTGTCACCCCGTTTCGAACTTTTAGCCCACTTCTGCAATATGAGTCGCACATGGCAAGAATTTTTACCCCAGCAAACCCCCAAAAAAGACAATGTATAGGAGCATGCGAGGTTGTCTATCACGCACCTCTCAAAACCGAATATTTCCCCACTAAATTCTCTTGCGCCGCCCGAACTTGCAAGGAAAATGCCATTTGTTTTTGCAAATGATTTGCTCTTAAGCCTAAGGTAGTTTCGTAAGGACGGTAGTCAAATCTCTTGGAGCTACTGCCAGATGGTAGTCAAATCTTGGCTTGTTCTCTTATCATAAGGATAGATGAAACAGTCCAAAGAGATATTTGAACAATTGTCGGATGATTGCTGGCAGTCATTGTGAGAAATGGAATATACAACAGAGACTGTACATATCATCAAATTCTGCATCCCTGGTCCAAGTGTGAAATCGTTGTTGGTTTTTGGGCTGATACGATATGTAATTTGATGTTGATTTCACACTTCAATAGGATCATGATTCTGCAGAGAAGTGTGAAGTAGGATTTGAGAATTTGAAAGATATCCATTTCTTTTATGGTTTCTATGTAGTCTCTGTATAGCTGTCACAGATTTCTATATCGTTGCCAGGGATCTCATTTGAGCGTTTGCCAAAATAATGGTACCCCAAAAACCGGTGGCGTCCATTCGTAGAACGTTTGGTGGGGCCCATCGGTTTCCCAATTTTGGCATATACCCATACAGGCGTTTCTCAAGATAGGGGTACCCCCATACCCTTCTTACATAACCATTTCCAGTAATAAACCAACCATTTTTGGGGGTCCCCTATTTTGAGAAACCACCACATAGTAGTTGTTGCATCCTTCTTGTTCGCAATTATCCATCATTAATCCAGTATATATGGTTTTAACCATTATGTATAGTAATAAACCGGCCATTTTTGAGAAACCTTTATTATATAGTTTCAAACACCCAACTATTGATGATGAAAATTTGGTAGGTTCCTATTGGATGATTTGGGGGGTTGAATCCTACATTTAGTTTCTTGATATTTCCATGTGGTGGAAACCTGGATATAATAAGCTATCCACTAGGACATATGGTGTAAGGAAACTACTCCTTTCTTTTCAAGATTTGTAGTGATAAGCCAGCCATTCTGGAGAAACCCCCATAGATGGTTTAAGCATAGTATCACGGTTTCCTATGGTTTTCAGCATATATATATATATCGATTTTTAACTACTAATCATAGTTTCTATGTCCATTTCCTTTGCATCTCGTTGTTCATCCCTGAGGTTTGGAGGACTTTGCTGAGCGCTTCTCAGCAGTGGACGGATCGCAGGTGACGGTGGGTGGTGGATGGTGCTCGGTGCTTGCTGCTGCTTGGTGAAGCTTTGTGAACTGCTGGGTGATTGTATTGCTTCGTAATGGTTAATAATCAGGGATAAGAAGCAAGAAAAATGGTTAAACAAATATTGGTTTGATTGACATGTTTCATTTTCCCTTGTAATGATTAACCAATGGTTGCTTGAACGGGGTGGTTCAACCACCAACGGGTGAAGTGTAGTGAAGGTTGTTGATGGTCCTGGCTCATGCTGGTTGATGGTGGTTCATGCCCATGGTATGCTGCAGCAGGCACCACGGCAGTTGCTGGCCCTGCTGGTCTCAGTTGTATCACTAGATGGGCCGGGGCGTGGCCGACAACCCACACTTGAGTGGGTTGTATACCCCCATGATGGTTGCGGTGGCTAATGATGTTGTTGGTGATGCTGTGACTTTTGTTGATGGTGACGATGTCCATTCGGTGTTCTAGAGATAGATCATATGTTGATATAAAATTCTTTTAAGAAGATGTAAGAAGCATTTGGAAAACAAACATGAAAAAGGTAAAAAGAACAAAATGCATTGACTTTTCCACTACGACCTTTGACTTTGGAGTAGCCTTCGATGCAACGGCACCATGCGTCACCGCAGGTGGACTTTGGCACTGTGCCGGAGACCATTTTGACGGCCAAGGGCCGGCAGCAAGCAGAGCACCCGCCGGACTTCGTGCTGGGCCGCGTGCTGACACCAGGCGCAGGGCAAGGGAGGATAGGCGCGCAGCAGCTGCCAGTTGTGGCGCAAAGTTGCGTGACATGGGAGGCTTGGAGGCTTCATTGGGTGGTTGATGGGGGCTACCCCTGGATCAACTTGTTGAATGGGATGGTTTACATAGTTCATGCGGATTCACTTGATGACCAAACTTTAGCCGCGCTGCACTCAAGAACATCAAACTGGGCTGAGTTCCAAGCTGACTGGTCCAGTGCCAGGTTCTCCAATTCCGCTGATCACCAGGTCAAACCCCACGATTGATGGCTGGCTAGTTGGATTGATCCTCCAAATCGCCAACAACATCCAACAACTGACTTGTATCAAGCAGTCATATCCAAGCACCCCAAGGGATCAACAGCCGGCCCTGTTTTCCGTTGCACGTTTCAGGAGCCATCGGCTTATGGCTTTCGTGGTACGAGGTCATGTGTCGCATCATGGAGGCGCATCAACTGCTGTGGGTTCCATCATGGAACTGGTGATACCACATGGTGCTTTTAATCAAATGCCATTAGATGATCAACTGCTGTAAAAAATGATCAACTTGAAAAGATTGATGGAATTCAATACTTCTGGTTACTATGAATGGCTTTTATTTTGAAGGGTTCGTGTCTTCTTTTGACCTTATGACGATTGCTGGTGCTTGAGTATTGCCGTTGGCTTTTGCTTGTGGCATTGCACCTCCATATGCCGTACGTTGGGTGTTTCTGTGAGTAGTCCCGTTGGGCTTGTGGGTCCAAGGAGTTATCAACATTTATCAACCATGTTTTTCTGTCTGCCAAGCATGTCTTTCTGTATGCGGTCACAGGTCGAAGCATCCAAAAACGGGGTAGACGAGTTTGATCAAGGGAACGGCTCGGCCTTCAGCCAAAGGAAGTCAGGTCACGTCTGGGATATGAACCGCTGCGGTACAGGGTGCTGACCCACAGCCGTCGGTGTTTCGTATGTTTCGCCGCTTGGGAGAGCAAGCCGGTGATGAGAATCCCAAGCCGTAGGGAGCTAGGACTAAAATTTGCAACTTTGATGACCGGCAGCTGAGAATCCAAGAAGTGGTAGGGTGATTTGGAACATGATGAGTTTCTATAGTGATTTGAATCTTGAGGGGCTGCACCTCAACTAGAATCCAGTCCGATCAGCCGCCAACATACTGTAGTTTCCATAGTCATAAAGATGATTGACATCATAGGTAGATACAATTGTGTTTGGGAACATGTTATGTACCTCCATCTCCAAGTGGAAACATGAATCAGCGGCAAACGAGAGCTGCAAGAATACGATCATGGAAGATTGAAAGATGTTGAAAGTCACTTGGCATCTGATGTTGCCCACTATCCACCAGCAAAAGCTGTACCTCAGTGCCATGGGGGGCACCAAGGACACCCCATGGGTGACAAGGGAACGCCCCACAGGAGGCTGCTCCGAACGAGTGCTTTCTAGTGGTGGATGCTTGACCTGGGTGTGGGGTTTTGCCTGCTGCAAGGCTAACGGCTCGCGCAAAGATGGATGATGTTGGGTTTTGACCCACGTCCATTCTGAATGGATTAAGATGGATAACAAATCTGGCGACAAAAGATAGGAGGCTGAGCTCGCTTGTTCGATTGTTGTACGTTGGGGCATTGGGACGGTCAAGACAAGAGGCATGAAACTACGCAAGATCCGCTCTGCCGAGGTATATTCCTCCCCGCCACCAGCATCCCGCAACATCCCCACTAAGACCAGAACGGCCTTCCACCACTCTTCCCCCAACCTTCCCTCAGGAAGACGATGCCGAGTACGGCGAGGACATCGGGATGCAGCTCTTTCGTTTGCTCGACGCCTTGGATCGTTACGACGAACTTTGGCACGCTTGCGCCGTGGGATTCATCAAGTCTAAGTCTCGGCACCAAGAGTTCCTCGGCAGCTGTCCTTAGCGAAGACTGGAGATCTAACCCACCGAAACCCGTGAAACTATACGTCAAATATAGATCAAACATGAATAGATATAGAACTAAAGCATCATTTTGATGCCTGTTTGCCAGTATTGTTGGCTTTGGCCTGATTAAGCCATGCAAATTTTCGCACATGTTTGTGCTTTTGGTCGTGGAAGCTATGCAGACTCAAGGGCCGCAGTCTGATATTCCCGGGGGGAGAGGGTAACATGTGTGCCGTGGTCAGGTCCAAGGACTTCTTGGGGTGTGCAACTACCAATGTTGCAGGATGACATTGGCTCAGCAATTAGTTTGGCTCAGCCACGTTGACCCTTTGGTAACCTACCAAACCTGCCAATTGAACAGGGCCATTTCTTTCGGGAAACTCGAGGAGATCAACTATAAATGCTGGTTTAACATGCCATGTTCAACCAGATAATTGTGTTCATTCAACCAGCTTCTGCGGCTCAGACAAAGGAATTTGCTGACTCTTTATTGAAAAGAAAACCTGATAGAGACAGGACGACCATGATCTACACAGTAAGTTGTGGCAAAGACACAGTCAGTTCAAGGGTTGGTTTGTAAAAGTGCGTGCAGCTGCAGTGCAAAAGCTTCAACGAATTTATCATTTCGAACTGCCGTGCAGTGCAGTACATTTGTTCTTGATCTGTTTGGACATTCAACAAGTCATAGGCAAGGCGAACTGATGATCAGAATTCGTTGAGACACAGATCTGGTGTTTTGGATGACCTCGGGGTCTTTGTGAGGTAACTTGGGCTTGCGTTGATTCGCCACCTTTGCTAAGGGTGACGGCTTCTATGAGACCCGGCATGTTCAATCATTGGAAGTGCTACATGCAAAAGTTGGTTGAGTGAAGGGTACTTATAATCTACTGATTAGTATATTACCCCGTGGTTAATGAATTGGTTGGCTTAATGATGTAAGCTTTTGATATTCTTCTCACCAATGCCCCTCGCCTCCCTTCTGGTTTTCCCTGACCCTTGGGCGTCGTCATGTCGTTGAGGCTCTACTGGGGCAACGAAAGGCCTCTGTGGGCCAAAGAGTGTGCCTTGATGGCTGGGAGGCAGCATCCAACACCTACATTGGTAGTACCCTGCCCTTCTAAATTTCAACTTTGGCATCGGTTGCTGTGGCGGTTGCCCGAAAAGAACCATTTTCGAGGCGTATCCAGCCCTGTGATGCCCTGTGTTTTGCAGGGAAGCAGCGCCTGGTTTCCCTGGTCTCGACACGTGGCACGTCCCATGTCCAGCCTGAGCCCATGCGAAATCCAAGCTGTGGACCGCTGTGGATTTGTTTGGAACCTGTGATGAAATGGGCGACATTTGCCCAAGCTGGCTAGGAATCCCGCTGATGGTTTCGTGATATGTCAAGCTGCCTTGGTTCCAAGACGGGTCGGCGCAGTAGGTTTTCCAAGCAGTCCCAACAGTTCCATACGAAATTTTGCAGGAACCTATGGCAAGCGGTTGCCCAAGGATCAACCATCGTCAACCATCAAGAACCATTATGGGCTATCATAAACACCTAGCCCTTTGGTTGCTTAAAATTTCTACAACTAATGCCTGAAGGCGATAGAACGAGAGAGAGAGAATATCAACTAATCACTATACCCAGCAACACCGCATGAATGCTTTTGACATGAATAGCTGTGTTTGAGTGCATGTTAATCGCTAGAATCAGTAGGTTTAATATGCTTCAATACCATGTGACTATGAATACCGCGATCTGTTTGCATCTATTCAATTGAATGATTCAATTTGACTCGCGGTTTCCATATAAAATCCCGTGGTTTCATGTAGTTTCCCTATAAAATCCCATGGTTTCCCTAC
>VSDK01014726.1:16113-26886 GCA_009767595.1 Symbiodinium kawagutii
TCCCACGGTTTTCCCAGGCGACGAAGTTCTCAGAGTTCCCATCAAGCTGTGCGGCGCCACGGCCATTTTGGTGCATGGCCCCGATGGGGCGGAAGAGTCACCGGGCAGAAACGGGCGCTACGCTGTGGAGGGGCCTGGGTGGAGGTGGTATGGGGTTGGTTATGTTTCATTGTGGTTCTTCATGGTGAATGGTTACTAAACAATGACGGTGGTTGTTCAATCATGGTGTGAATGGTGGTTGTTGATGCTCATTAATTGTTTATAATCTTTGGTTATATTGGTTGGCATCACCACTAGTAAGGCTTCGGACATCTTAGGGCTATATGACTAATTGAAAGTGGTGATAAATGGTCGTTATTGCTTGTTGAGCGTTATCAATGATCATTCGTGAGCTTGTCAAATATTCTATCAACACTTCAAGCAAAGAAATGAAGGCTGACAGGGTGGACGGCAGATCTAGCTGAGCCACCAGGGCCAGCACACTAAGTTTGTTGCGGTGATGGTTGCATACGACATTTGCTGTTGCAACAGCGGCTCACATGGCGCCATCGCTCCTGAAGATATGAGTGTTCGGATGGTTGCGGGTACTTTTGCTACGCAAAACTCTATATGTGCCAAGGCCAGAAGGATAGCACAAAAACATACAAAAACCACGTTCTCCATTCACATGGTGAAACACCGCAACTTTCCACAGAGGATGCTTCGCAGCCTGTTTCCCATCGATATGGATCAGCAGTTCGACCTCAAGATCACCATGCAAATGCATGATCCGCCCCTGGGACGTCGGTGCGAGCCACTGGTGGAACCACGGCTAGCAGTGGCCCTGAAAGACCTTGGTTCGTATATGGCTATGTGTCAATATTAACCTACCAAAAATGGGGGATAATAACCAACAAAACTACAGGGAAAACAATGGTGAATGATGGGGAACCAGGGGTACAAGGTTTTGACCCCACAGCCATATGATTATTGGAAAATATCCAAGAAATTGTCTTATTTACTATCACTTGTGATATTTTGCACGGGTTTCCTGGCATTTTTCTTGCAAACTGATTGGTTGATTTGTTACATTGTTGTAGCTGGTGGTTCTCCCAGCTCAAGTGCTAAGCTAATGACCCCTGTAAGAATTACAAAAGATCTAGAGATCTACCTATGTGTGGGCTTGGGGTTCGCCCGGCTTGTCCATTGGTGAGATGTTTGCTGATCCACACGACCATTTCGAAGCAAAGATTGCAGAATCCAATCGATACCACGAAGTACTCACAGATCCAGGTCCTGTCATTGGTGACACCCCCAATGTGGAACATATGAGTGAGTGATGATCTACAGGTTATCATATAGATGTGTGGATGATGCTCCTTGCTTAAACAATGCTTGTTTCCGTGAAACAAACATTGAAACCATGCTTGCTGGAATCCCAGCAATATGGACATCATTACAATCAATGTTCATACAAGATAATCCATAGATAATACCACACCCGCATGGGCGTTTCTCAAAATAGGGAACCCCCCAAAATGGTTTGTTTATTGCTATGTTAATGCTTATGATCGGATGGTTCGCGGGGAAAAAATGCTAATAAAGCATCTATTTCTGAGGTCCCCTACTTTGAGAGACCACCATATAGTGCTTCAACATTGTTTAACCATTATTGTTGGTGATTCTCCCCTATTATCAACATGTTTTCACCATATATTCCACCATAGGCGCATCACCAACGATAGGATGGCCGTGATTCCCCTGCCGTGATCGGTGGCCGTGGCGTCGTTGGTGCTGAAAAGGCAGAGCTCCTTGCGCTTCTACTCTGCCGCCGCGCCGCTGGCGACTGCACCGCTGTCCGAAGCAGGAGATACAGATTCTCAGTGATGCGTTAATGGTTCAACTGAAATCTCCCTCTGTCTCTATTTAATTCTATTTATAGATATATATATATATATATATATATATATGTATTCATTTATTCATTTATTCATTTATTCGTTTGTATATATATATATATACATTTAATTATTCATTTAGTTATTTATTAGTTTATTCGATGAATATGACATTTATTCATTTGTTTGTTGAATTCAATTTCTTTACATGCACATATATAGTATGGTGAAATATCGTTTACAAATAATTGATGGTTAAAGATGTCAAATATGGTAAACCACTAGTTCTTCAAACAATGATGGTTAGATGTGCCGGTTCCTGATGACTTATTACGGTGAATTGATAGCTGAAAATCGTGAATTAACGAGGTTGCTCGAGGAAATGTTGGCACTTTGACATGTTCTGATTGACCACTTTGGTAGTGGCGCAGATGCTACGAGTGGCTGATTCTGACCTCAGCGGAACAGGTATCCATGTGCTGGAGGGTTGCTGCACATCCATGTGAAGTCGTGGTGCCGGCGGCAACCGAGAGCAGTTCCCGCTGAAAACCAGTGGAAATGACGACCTGAAGTTGCTATGCACCCAACAGGCAGAAAATCTATCACCGCACCGTTGGTAACCCAGCCCCGAACTAGTTGGTGCCCATGACGTGGCAGAAAATCTATCACCGTTGGCGCACCGGCGCCGAGGATATCCAGCGGATTCCTCCGGAGAAGCGGCGGCAGCTGAAGGAAGAAGCCGTGCGAAGGCATCGCATGGGCGACCACTTGGCCGCCGCTTCCAGCGCTCCCATGGAGCCTCCACCCCTGGCGTGACTGGGATGGCAGCGGATGGGGGGGCCTGGTGGTTGACGCTAAGGGTGGTTGATTGATGGTAGTGGTGGTTGATGCTAACGATCCAGTCATGGTGGTGCAGATTCCATGCTTGCCATGTTGTGAATTGCTGGATTTTTAATGACCTGGAGCCTCTAGGGCTCACCTGAGGTGTCCTTTCTTGAAATTAAAAAAACCTTAAAAACGGTTGTTGTACTTTCCCTCAAGATATCCGATAAAAGGTCATTTCCAAATATAGTGCGGAAGCATAGTCATTGCTGATATCCAGAAAAGCTCCATCATACTTCAGCCGGCCCCTCTCCCAGAGGACGGATATAATTGAGGATCCATATGAACAATCTTCAATGTTTCATGGAAATCTCACCAACTGGAGCGTGTTGGTTCCTTCGCTATTTTGATCGATTTTAGCACACTGAAGGGGCTCGAAATGAGTGCAGCCAAGGAGAGTTCGAAAGAGGGCCTTGCCCTGGACCCCGTTGCACCGGGGATTTGGCGTCGAAAACTGGTGCACTTTGTGCACGCGACACTTGGCACAGTGAGACGCGTCGGCTGTGGTCATGAGCAGCATTTGCTTAGTGATTTTGACGATCACTGCGGATAATAGCATCATAGATAACGACAATGTTCCTTGGGGCTTCCAAGAGGCTACACGCTTCAGGCAGGTTTTCAGAAGTGAAAGTACCATACTCAGAACGATCGGAATGAGACAATGGAAGTAAAGGCTGTCGAGAATGGCAAGGGATCATGCTAGCTGAAACACCTTGAAGAAAAGAGAAGTTCATCGGAGGAGAGGAGGGGCAGTACGTGGACGAAAATCACACTTCCGATGGGATTTGTTAGTTTCTGACTGATACTTTTGTCTCACTACCTCTGGGATTTGCTGTTTGTATCCATGTTTGACTGCAATCTGTCACTACCCATGGGCTTGCAATTGCATGAGAATATATTTTCAGTTCTCAATTGTGTTTGCTGCTTCTCGTGTATATGCGGATCGGGTGGTCCAAAACCCCCACACACGCATCTACGTCTACAAGTGGCCATTGGAAGCGAATGACTGACGTCTCATCAGCTGGTAGGCCTCCTTTGACAATGTTCTTTTTCAACAGGAATGTTATTCAGCACATTGCCATCATGTTTTGTTCACTTGCATGTTTACATCCGTATACAAATTTCGTTATGAAAAAATTTCGCCTTTCATTCAAAGGCATTTGGGCATGCACGTGCATATGCAGTCTTGTTTTGTTTGTTAGACTGATTTCTTGCTGGCTTTGCATTGCAGGCGCCACTGGAAGCCGGCAATTCTGGCCACATGTACGACGGAGACAAGCTGCTGCAGCCGATGAAATGCTTGAAACTGTGGCCAACGGGCACGAAACAAGCACGGAAGGCGCGGGGCGCAACGTGAGGGAGTTGGAAAATGAGAGGGATACAAGCACGTTTTGAGTCACTTTCCAGTCGCACAAAGGAATTGTCGATTCGAACCCTTGTAATTTTTTGTAGCTGGTTGCAGGATGTGAGCAACAAGGGTTCCAGGCATTGACTTGCACCAACCAACAAGCGAACGGCACAAATCGTGCATTGTCAGGCACGGGATTGGGCCTTTTTTCACGCTTTCAATATGTTTAAATGATGGGACTGGTACAAGTTGGCACGGGGTCGAAACGCCAAGATTGAGCACGGCAACATGTTGATACAACATCCGGCTACGTTGTTTTCTTCGCATCGGGATGTTCCAGGGTTCAGCGCATGGCCAGCACAATATGTATGCACACATGTGTGTGTGTGTTTACATGTACGTGTTTGTTTCCATATGTGCAATTTGATGTTTAAGGTGCATATTGTTTTTTCAAACATATTCAAACGTATTCTATTTTTGTTTATTCCTATTTGCTGGGATACAAGGAAATACATCCCACCCAAATGAGAAAAATTTAACCCCCTCGAGGCAACATGAACTATTTGGAAGGTATTCCTTTCATGGCAGTCTTGTCCAGTTGAGCATCGGAGATTTGGCAGGTTCGCCATCACTTGATGGAAATTTCAACCGACGCACAAGTCGTGGTCACAAAAGTGTCATGTTGGGTAGTAGACATGGAGCTATACCATGCGATAGCCCATTTGTACATGGTATGGGCCCCACAGACATGTTACACCCTGCCTCACCCAGGAGCAAGTGCCTTTCACGGTGGTGCTGCACCTTCCACCATGAGGGAAGCTACGGAAGAGGAGTTGGAGTTGGAGCCCCTTGGTTTTGACGGTGCGGCGTCCAGGATGACTGGTGAGGTGACCAACCACCAGCCGATGGACAGCACCGATATGCGCAACATGGAAAAGTTTTGAAAGGTTTGGACTTTTGCGATCTGACTATTACCGGTTTTTTTGAGTTTTATGATTAGAAAGGTGTCTTGTTCTGAAATTTGAAAATGTTGTATTCCCCATTGGTTCACCTGCAACATGGGTAACGAAACTCGTCAAATAAATCAGAGAAAAGCATTGTAAAAAAATGTTACGGCGGAAAGGACCTGGCAAAGTTGGAAATTGATTGACCATAAAAAACTTAGTCGTTCACGGGAAGACCCACAATCGTTCAAAGCACCCAGTAATTGATGCTAAGTCAAATTAGGGAACTGTGGGTCAGTTCACCCTGTACCCGTGCTGCGCCCTCATTAGCCTTCCCTCGTATTGTTGGTGAACTTATTCCCCCACTATTGGTTAAGGTCTTGACCCATTGCCAGCTATTCATAGCTGCCGGTGGTCCATACATTACAAGACCTTGTCGGTTCAATCACATTCAATCACTGCTGACCATGTTCGATAGGGGGTTCGTAACCAGGTGGATCTCTTATTGCAGGGCCAAAGTTCCGCTTCTTCATGGGCCAGAAAGCAAGCAGATGGAGTTCGTGGCCAATCATGTTTGGTGATGGGCTGGTGCATCATGATGTTTGTTAATCTGGCTGTTTGTCAAAGAATAGAGTGACATCGGTGGCAACCGCGACATGTGGGGCTAGCCCCAACCATTGGTTGGTCAACACCTTGAAGTCGCTGAAATCTTCTTGTGGGCGAGCTGGCTCCGAGCCCAATCGACCAATGTTTGTTTTTAGACAAGGTAATTCAGCTCGTACTGAAAGTGATTTGCTTGTGGTATTTGAAATTGCCCAAATGCATTGCTCAAGATATGTTGTGGATTGTTGTGGTATGAGGTGAAAGTAAACTCATCATTAACAAGCATGTTTTGGATGGTTTAGGTGACAAGAGTCTGGATTCTGCCTAGGCATTTTGCTCATTTGATTTCCCTTGAGCACGGCTTGCAGCTAGATGTATAGTTCAAATTGGGAACCAAAGCCCGGGTCCAGATGGTCAGAGCACTGCATCACTCCGAAGCATTTTGACAAGAATTTGTGGTACCTGGTACCGGGTCGAAATGGAAATTCCGTGGAGGTTTCAAGTGGCGAGTTCTGTGGTAGGTGTTTGGGACTATCCCAGGGCGCTAGTGACCCCTGTTCACCACACGATGCTCAAAGAGATCAGCTTCAGCACGCAAGACCAAGCTTGGGAAACAGACCTATCAGCAAGGAACGCTAGTTTCACCAACATTGACCAACTATAAAGAGGATGAATATAATATACAAATATAACAAGGCATATATAAGGATAGATAGGTAGATCGATAGATAGATAGATAGATAGATAGATAGAGATATTTACATATGTGTCTGAGTATATCTGTACATGAATGGATACGTTCAGATTCAACATACACCATTTCGTCACAACAGTTGAACCAAGCTTGGGATTCCCAGCTGGGCCCATAGCCTCGCTGGTTGCATCCCCAGGAAGTTGCGGCAGTTGGACAAGGGCGTTCCGCAACTGCGCCGGCTCCATGGCGAGTTGGCCATGAAGACGCAGGAGCTGAGATCGCGCCCGGCGAATTTCAAGCGCCACGGCGAGCCGCGTCCGCGGGTGGGGGAGGGCCCCAGGGGCATGGCCATGGCATGGCCTCAGAGCTTGCGGAGCCGTGGTGGGAGGGATTCACTATAGGCCTTTGAAGGAGCCTTAGAAGGAGGAGCCAGGCCGCTACCAGGAGGGTTCTGGTCAAATGCTAGCAATCATGGGCTGGTGCTGTTCTTTGACAAATTAGACTGAAAGTGACACGTGCACCATGTAAAATGGTTTTAGCCGTTTGAATGAGGTTGGTATCAGCTTCCAGGACAGCGGTCGGTGTGGCAGAGGGTAACCATGAATAATGATGGTCAATGAGGGTCACAGAGCGATGACGCCAGAGAAGAATGATTGTCAATCATGCTTAATCATCATTTTCACCATCGTGAACAACGATTGACCATCCCTTTTAATCATCAATTACTATTTGGCTGTGGGTCAAAAACCCTGTACCCCTGGTTCCCCCATCATTAACCTTTGTTTTCCCTTATTATTGTTGGTAAATCCTCCATGAACGTTGGTTGGTTAATATTGACCCATGGCCATTTTGTAAGCATTGTCAACCATCATTGGGATGATTGACCAAGCGCCTAGGAGCGAGAATTGTAGCGGGACCGGCCGAGTCCACAGCGGCCACCAACACAAGGGTGGGAATCGAATGATGCGTGATGATACTAATGATGGTTACTGGCTACTGATGGTTGGATAATGATCGCTAGTGATCCTAATGATGCTTACTGGTTGATATTTTAGTGGTTGGTAATGATGAATCACTCTTGTTCTCGGACCAACCATATCAACGATCGCAGTTTGATAGGCTTTTCTATCAAAGAAGCCATCGCAACCAACATCAACCAATATAAGTGTGACATCTAACATGCAGACGGCCGGAGGATCAAAAGTTTAGGCCCAAGCATTCACATTGATTCAGGCAGCGCCATGGATGCACCACCCCGGGGCTCACACGGCTTGGCCGCGGCCAAGGCAAGTGGAAGAGGAGTACCATACGCTGCAGCACCTGTTGCAAGAAGCTGTAGAGGTACGGGACCACATCCTTCAAGCACCTTGGACGTGGAGCAAGCCTTTAAGAACAGCATTTTTTGTCGGTCTTGTAGGGAATGCGGGATGAAGATGAATTTGTTGATCGAGATTTTTTTAGATGTTTTCTTTGAATGAATATATCTATGTGATATAGTGTATGGAAGATGTTGGCCCTTCAGCGATGAAGGTTTCTTAGCAGCCTTGGTGCTTGGGTTTTGCAGCGAACCTGCTAAGGCTGCTTTTCCTTATGCTCGGCGGCCGTGTGAACAGACACGGAAAGCTATCCTGCTTCGAAGAGCAACTTTGGCTGTTTGGACGGATGCTCTTATCAAGCCGGTGGGGAGGTTCTTCTTCAGGGCTGAGAGAAGCAGAATGCAAATTCCTGTGGTTGCATGTTATTCAATAAATATTGTGCGTGTTCCCCAAAATCTGAGGGTAGAGTATAGCTAATTGCCAGTGTAAAAACTAATGGATGTTGTATGTAGGCTTGGGATTCTGAACCAATTTTTGGCAGACCCATGCAGTTGTAAATTCACAATTCACATAGAGAAATCATCCCAAGGGCAACCACTTGCTGCTACCTCCGAGTTGCGGGAGTTGCCCTGGTTTGACACAACCAGTTGGCCAACCACCACCGCTGGTTTGACACAACCAGTTGGCCAACAACTATATGAGCTGATGGTTAGCCAACTAAGTTGCTGGTGGTTGGGAGCGATTCGTAGCCAGGGCTATCCCTATGGCCCTTTGAAAGGGGAGCGTTTTGGAGCTACCAGGAGTGGCCTTAACCAATGGTTGGTGGATGGTTTCTGCTGGTGATCCGGTCCCAAGGTGCCCAATGGAGATTCGGAGCTACGTGCTGCGGCACACTTTCCCAGCGGCAGGAATCATGGGTTGCCGGGTGGTGGTTGGTGGCTGGTTGGTAGGCATCAGATGGATGTTGGCCATGGGAAGTCCTCGGTTTATCGTCTACTTTTGCTGCCTGGGAGCTTGGAGGTTAAAGTCCCACAGTGCCATAGGCCAGCGCATGGTGGCAGGAACATTGCAAGGCATTTTAGTCCAACCGTATCACGATTTGATACGATATGGCTATTGGTGGTTCCATGCCCAAAAAACGGTGAATGTTTCGGCACGGCTATGCTGTGAATCTTGGTGATGTAGGTTTTTTGAGAACTGTTGCTTGTGATCCTTGCTCGTTGTGGCCGTTGTTGATGTGAATGTTATGGCTGTTGCTTCTGTTGATCACCGCCAACTATTACCATGACCAACCGTTGTCAAACCATTACCAAGCATGACCAACCATGACCATCCATGACCAACCATGACCATCCATGACCAACCATGACCAACCACTCCCAAGCAACCGTCAACCATCCGTCAAGCACAGAGCTACTGGGAAGGAGGCGGATCCTGCTGATGGGGCTCTACCATTCCTGCACCAATGCCATGGCAAAGGAGCTGGACGCTCGACATCAGAGGTTCAGATGGTTCAGTACCCCCATGTTTGATGGCCTGGAGCAGTGGAAAACCAGAGGAAAACCACAGGAAAATCATTTTAAAAAAAGCAGTCTTGGGAGGAAACCCTGAAATGATCAACTATTTCTGTCGTGGATTTTCCCGTGCCAGCTTACGGACTACCAGAGGGTACTGCGACCGGCCTATTCGACGGCAATCGAGTTGTTGAACTGCTTGGACTGGAGTGTTGTGAATATGGACCTGCCATGAATTAAGAATAAAGAATGTTTACGCTATGATTGGCGATGGTCCACTGAGATGGAGCTCCCATTCTTCGATGTTGGGATGTGTGGTCTTCCAAGTTTGGCTGCGGCACATGGACAAAGTTTGGTTGAGAGATTGGCCGCGGTTGAGCTGCCCAAAGCCAATTGGGATCATTTTGTGACCAGCCATTCTGTCACAGGCTCAATGGTTCTTGATTTTCTTGCTTGGTCGGTGGCTGCTGTCCAGAAACCAATGTGAAGCATGTCCTAAACACCTCATTTGGTCTATGTTAGTTTCCGGGAAGGTATGTTCTTGCCATGTTTGCGATTCTAAGCCCGTGCTGACTGAGCTTACAAGTTGTGAAACATGGTCATTCGCAGCAGTTTTGAAGAACAACGTGGTCACTTTGTGCCTGATATCTCACCATCTCTCACAATATCTAACCCATACGCCCAAGATCTCCCAAGCATGTAAGATAATTACAATTAATTACACGCGCAGTTGCTTTTCTATGTGATGGCTTTGCTGCCTGGACATTGGAAGACGACCTGTCTGGTACAGAAATCATAAGAAACCGTTGGTCAAGGGATGCCAAGGGGCTAAGAACGGGCTTGCTGCCTGGATGGCAGCACGGCAGACTTCGGTCTCTGGCACTGGAGGCGTGCAACACACTAAGCTAGGTTAGTCCAAGGGTAGCACACAGGGGTGTCATTGATGGAAAACGCATCCGCCAAACGACTTGAGGAAAGGCACTTTGATGTGGAGATCTTGAATGATTGGCACACCTGCTGCTTGCCTCAAGGGATCTGGGGGTCCAGCCCCCTCCTCTCAGCACCCAGTCACTATTCCTTAAATGACTTGTGGATACTTGTGGTCAGTATTTGATCTGATCAACCACAACCAGCGAATGGTGTCGCCTTTGGACGAGTGAACTTGCTGTCCAAGCGCGTGATCGCTAGGGAACCGTCACCCAATCAGGACTGCAACAACGTACCACAAGCAATGCAAAACTTATTGGCGGAACATGTTTGGACAACTCAAGATCAAAATAGCCCGAATTCTGAAATCATTTTTATCAACCCACTTAATCACAAAAGTAGATTTAAACTAACTTATCCATTCTCAACCACTACAATCCCTATGATTTGTCAAGAATTCTTCAGCCCAAGGACCTGTGGCTGGACCCATCCATCATTTCTGGAGTCACGGACAGCCGTTGCCTCGAGGTAAGGCGGACAGCAACTGGAAGCATCGTGCGAACTCTCGCAGCCCACCTGCCTTGGCAGACGACGTGTTTTGCGCCACTTGGATCTGCAGCGAGCTTTGGAAATTCTGCTGCTGCTGCTGCTGGTGCCGCCGGCGCCGC
>VSDK01014726.1:26896-40030 GCA_009767595.1 Symbiodinium kawagutii
TGCGGCTGCTGCTGCTGCTGCTGTTGCTGTTGCTGTTGTTGTTGCTGTTGTTGCTGTTGTTGCTATTGTTGTTGTTCCATTGGCCATGCTCAACGAAAGAGACCCCCAAGCCATGCAAGCATTTCGGGTCCATTCAAACCTGTTTTGAGACCTTTCGTCACGACCATATGGCCTCCAATCTTCCGGGTTCGATTTGTTGCCAGAGCATGGCGCGCGGCGCCAGATGAATGTTTGTCCAAACTGGTTTTCTCCTTCTCAAGCCGATTGCAAGCATCCTCATGCACCTCGAATACCGATTCAATTCAAAGTGAACCCAGCAACCACATTCAACATGCGGTCCTGACCCCCGAACACCCGCATTATTTTAAATTTTGCCTGGGAACATGACAGGCAACAAAAGTGGGCATGCGCATATACACATGGACTTCTATACAAGAGATGCAAATTCATTAAGAATTGCATATCATGCCAAATCCATATTGCTAAACCACACCAGATTTACCGTCAAATACACGGGGCGCCCTACTAGCTGGATCTCCGAACCTCATTGGATGCTGCCAGGTCCTCATGGTCAAGGAACCTCATTTTTGGCACCTCGGAACCATTGGGGCTGCCAGTGGGGCAGCATGTGCCTGGCTTTGGCAAGAGTACATGCCACTGGTGGGTGGCTGGGAAGGGGCTGCGGAGCTATTACAAGTGTTCTAACCAAATGGCAGACCATTTCCAAATATTTTTCTAGAATCTCAATCAACAGCGATGTTTTGGGGTATGTAGCTGCTTGGTTTTTGTACTCTTGCCGTAGCTTATCATGGGTTGTTGCCTGTCATTGTTGCCCCAGTTTGTTTTATTCACCGGATCGTGCCACAGGTTCATGGGCCATAGTTTCCTGACTACTTTGCTGAACTCCCACATTGTTTGCGGAGTCAATACTTTCAAAATCCATCCCTCTTCTAACTCCTTGTCGTTGGTCAAACTCCCCCCAAAGAAATTGGCTTATTTTATTGTGGGATCCTTTGCCTCAGTAGTCTAAGTGCAGACACTCACAGACTTATAGACTTATACATGTTGTTTTTGAATCTGAGTGCGGGCCCCAGCAGTGGGGGCAGGGCGCCCTGCAATTGCAACACGTATGTGAACTATTTGTGATGATTTTGTGCAGGGTTGAACCAGACTTGTCATGCTACTCGTTGCTCATGGTGTGTTAGCAACTGGATTTGATTTGCTGATGTTGTGGGTCATCCTCATAGTGAACCAGCATCGTTCATGACCAGATGAACCACCATTTCTAATTCACGTGTTCTCCATTCTTGAGCACTCGTTACTGTTCACCGTTTTTGACCATGACCATCAATCATTATCAATCAATAGCCGGGATGGATTGGCGCCGAACCATCAGCAATCACTAGTCATTCTTCACTCCGATTGCTGCTTAGCCATCGATAAGCTTCACCCATTGCTGCTTACCATTCACCATCAACTTCATCATGGTCATCATTATTTGCAACCATTGGCCAAGCGGCAGCAACAGTGATTCCCCATCAATATTGGCCAACATTCGCCATCATTTACCATCAGCAAACCCCATGATTCATCCACAGCCAGGACCAACCACTAGCCATTAATTTTTGACCGCCATTGCCAGCCACCACGAAACCATTCATTACCCACCGTTTCATTCTCATCAGCCTGATTCACCCACTATATACCATCATCACTCATTCAAGCACCAGTTCACCAACCATCAATCATCCTAACTAACCATCTGAAACCACAAGCCCCATGGTTTTTCCATGGTCTTCCTACGTTTTGACCACAGTTAAGCCATGTTAAGCCCAGAAAATCGAGGCTTCAGAGCTGCGGTCGCGAGCTGCGGAACTTCTTCGAGATCCGACCCGTGGGTCCACAGCGCAGCGAACGGCCGGCGCAAGAGCTCTGGCAGCTGCAGCTCGCCGTGGGATGGTGAAGGGTCAGTCCTATGGTGAGTCATGATGGTTGTTGGTTGGGGAGGAGCGCTTCGGAGCCAGGGGGATCCCTAGGGTTCTTCGAAGGGGGAGCGGTTTGGAGCTACCAGGATTGGCTTGACCAAATGGTGGTTGTTGATTAAGGGTGGCTGGTGGCGCTAATTTGGTTGGTTAAGGGTGGTGAAATGGTGGTTAGATGATGATTAGGTGTGGTGAATTTATGGTGGGTAATAGTGGCCGTTATCATGTGTAAAGGATGGCCGCTTTGGTTTGGCCAAATCACGGTAATGTTTGATGTTGTGAATGATGATTGACCATGGATGATTTTTGCAATGACGGCTGAGTACGATTGGAAGAGGTGAATGACTGCCGCCCACTCATGGTTCTTGTAGAGCGTTGCCACGGAGATCTGTTCTAAATTAAACTTGTTGCTTGCATCGGAGGGTGGTGCCGCCGAAAAACCAGGGCACAAATTCTGATACTGATTGAGTTTGAGCCATACTGGGGCCATAATCAACATAGGTCGCCAGAGTTTCCTTCAAGGTGCAGGGTATAGGTTGATTCGCGGGTTCATCATGGGCATCAATTATGGTCTATACAGGTTGGTAGTGATTGGTAATGTCGCTTTTGGATTGTCTAGTATTGATTGATGATCAGAGTAACATATAATAACTAATTACGTCGTATAAGAACCATGACTGAATAGATGCAATCATTTCTACAGGCACTAATACAGGTTACGCCCTGGGTTTCCACCATCACTACAACAACGGTTGATCATTGAAGGTGGATCAAGCCTCTTAAACAATGGGTGTCCCTCAGAGTGGCCGACTTTGAACAATTAAATCATAATTAAATCATATCACAGATAGTATAGGCTCGCCCTCAGCAAAGGCGGGACCTTCGGGATGGCGATGGAGAGAGATAGTTGATTATTGCCAACCACTAATTGTTCAAGGTTGATACTAGACTATGATCATTTTGATCCTGGTTTGCACTAATGGTTGGTACTAATTGTTCAAGGTTGATACTAGACTATGATCATTTTGATACGTTGGCACTAATGGTTGGCAACAACATTTCAAGGTTGATACCCGTTGCGAATTTGTTCTATTGATACCAGTATTTCGATGCTGGTTCAGAATATGGTTATTTTGACACTGGTTGAGAATGGTTAAATGACTATTCTGTTGAGAGATTGACTGATGGCACTGATCATGCTCGATTTGTGGCAACTGTTGACACTCGTAATTGAGAATGATAGTATTGTTATAGCTGTTGATCTGCCTGGTGTTACTAATCAACCTAGAATTATGATATTGTTACAACGTTATACCTGGTTGAGAATGCTTCTAATTCTTGATAATTGTTATATTTGGTATCATTCTAGTGTTATAACATTCTATCTTATGTTATAACCTGATATTGTTGAATATTGTTCTAATGTTATTGCTAATTGTTGATTGTTGATGGCCGTTACAGGTCATGGCCATGGCCAGCCGGTGATGGTCCCATGTTCGTTGGGCCCAGGCTGAGCAGCATCGAACACGACGGTGTCCTCTACGAGAATGCCATGGACCTGTCACTTGGCCCTGGCTCAGCACGGACGATGGAGTCGAAGCAGCAACAAGCAGCAACTGCCAGGGGATAATGACGGATTTATCATGGGAAACCATGGGGTTTTCTATAGTTAATAATGGCTAATTAATGATTGATAACAGGGCATAACAAGCAGCAATAGCGCTTAAACAACTATTGGCGGTTTGATTGACATGTCTATTTTCTCAGATGTAATTATTAACCTATGATTAGTTGACTAACATAGGGCTTGAAACCACCAACTAGATATATTTGCATTTCTCTGTGAATGCATTCTTGTGTTCGTGGACATATACCCATTTGCAGGAAAGATGAATTAGACAAAGGTCTATATGTACACATATGCGCACATGAGCAAAGTACAAGTGTGTATATGTGTGTGAGTGCCAAAAAGATGCTGTATGCATGGTTTTGTTTTCGGGTTACTGGAAATCTGGACAAAGTATGGGGCTCACTCTATACCGATTCCTCTCGGTAGACTTCATCCAACAAGGGCCTATAACAGCCCGATTACGGATTGGAAGGATAAGGCCTTTGTGACACTGGGTTTGGACCCCACAAAGTCTTTGTCACGTGTTTGGGGTCGGACTTATAGCAAATGATTCTCTTCAGAGAACCCGATGGTGTTGAAAAGGTGAGTTTGGTTGGCTACATGCTGGGGATTGGAAAATCTTCACGGCAATCCGGTATCCTTTCCTTGAACCCATAGCCAATATCCCAATATATTTCTTGTCCCCCCCGGCAGCCTTCTCTACAATGCAACATGTCCCACTCGTACTTCGCTGTTTCCAACTTCCACTTGGCTAGGACAAGCTGACCGAAGCGCGGTATTTCCAAGAACACCTAATCATGAGTGCAGGAAACATTCCACTAAGCCTCTCAAAATTCAATCCGACTGCCAAATACAACCTCACCAAGGTGTTTGGTTGAGACCATTTGGATTCGGAGAGCTGATAGGGAGGCATGCGATTATACAAATACGATTTTCATCATTGCTTGGGCCCGGGTAAAACATGCAAACTAGACAAGATATATACTGAAAATAGTGGTATATCGCACTATCCGGTCCTGGCATCTACCGTCTACGGTCAGGATCCGTTTCTTTCCACTCTTACTATGGACACGTGGCCGTAGATGTACGGATCAGCGTGTGCATGCACATATCATACTGTGTGTTCGGCATTACGTTAACAATACTTTTGGTGTCATCGAGTGGTGTTAGTGACCAGCTGGGGTACTTCCCAGCGCGTATGCATGACCGGAATCAGGTTTTCAGGGTGCTTGCCACCAGGCATGACAGCTGGGTAGCCACTTTGAAGTTGCCCGCCTCCAAAGAAGATCAGCCCATGGCCGGGCATTCGTTTTGCACGTCCCCGCATAGCAAGGTCCCAAACGGCGTGGCTTATGCTACCCCCGAGCCATTGATGCCCCCTAAACAGCAACAACTATGGGTGGTGTGCTTCTTTGCCCGGACATGTGTAGCCTCAAAAATTGTCATTTTTGCCATTGCAGATCGTCAGTCTTGAATGCTTGGCGTATCCACCCACACTTATGAACACATATAAATACATACTTATGTATGTAGTTGGTACGTTTCCCATGTTTGTAGGGTTATCATCCCCTATTAGCAAGCTGGTTCAGCTATTCCATGGGAAGCTCAACTGGCAGCAGCGTCGGGGCTTCCAGGTGGAATGACACCATGCATTCGTACCTGGATGACACGGTGTACCCATCGCAGCAGACGGTCATCGTCCGTTGCGAGGATTTCCTCTTCAGCCACTTGGGCGGAAAGGATGGCCAGGAACCCGGTGAAGTCTGCTGGTTGGCTACGACTACACGTGAATATGCTGATACATAGGTATATTCACATTGGCATGTGGTATGCGCATACCATCATGGATCATTATCAACCATCAATGACCGTGCTTACTTCCTCTTAGCTGGTTCTAGTAAGCATGGTTCCCCCGTAGGAGCTGGTGAACCATGAGCCATCAATCATCAAGCTGGCTATTTGGTGGTTGATAAGTCGCCGGTTGTACATCGCTAGTTGATTCTTTGCCCCATTCAACTTAGTTGATTCACTCCATAGCCAGCTGTAACCTTGGTTTATACCCCTCTTTGCTATGGTTCCCACCCCATGTTAATAATCAGTAGCTGGTTAACTGGTTAGCTATGAATGAATGCCCTATTTACACCTCTTAGGTGATTTTATAAACCATGATTGCCGACCGGTTAACCATTATCAACCAGAGTTATCAACCATAGGGTACATACCATCATCATCATCATCATCATCATCATCATCATCATCATCATCATCATAAAGAAACACCCCCATTAGGTGATTTGATAACCCAGTATTCCTGGTTGCAAACAATTATCAACCAGATTTATCAACCATAGGTATATACATCATCATATAGCTGCGGGTCAAAACCCTGTACCCCCGGTTCCCCTGTAACTATTGTTTTCCCTAGTTGGTTGGTGAACTTATCCCCATGAGTTGGTTGGTTCACTGCTTGACCCACAGCCACATCCCACGGTTCTTCCCAGCTGCTGTATTTACACATGAGGTGATTTTATAAACCATGATTGCCGACCGGTTAACCATTATCAACCAGATTTATCAACCATAGTTCTAAACCATACCAGATTTATCAACTTTTATCAACCAGATTATTAACCATACTATCATCATATCCCACGGTTCCTCCCCCGCAGCTGCCAGGTTTCAATTCTGTGATGCAGTCCTTGCAGAAGCTCGGCGCGCTGGCGCCCAAACCTGGCAGCAGCGCTGCCACCGCGGAGCCACTGGCAGAACGGGCCAAGGGCCACAGGGAATGTCGCAACTTGGCGCGGGGCCCGGGGGGTCCTCCCAGACATGTGGCTGAGAACGGTGCCTTAATGGCCACTTAGTGGTGATGACTAGTGGTTACTCAGGGCTTACTTGGTGGTAAAGAATGGCTCTTGAGGTTAGCATTTGGATGTTTGGTCATTGTTTCTGAGGTGGTGGATGTTTGATCATTGTTGTTCAATGGTTAGGATGGGACTTGACCCCAACAAAGAATGGCTGCTTTTGTCAGAGAGAGAGAGAGAGAGAGAGAGAGACCTGGATATTGTTAGCCACACTGCGGATTCCGCACGAAGGACAGAATAGCTTCAATAGCCAGTGCTCGGTATTTGCCCACCACGCTGTGTTTCCAACCAGCATCAGGTACCCTTCGTATCCCTTGGTTCTTTTGAAAGATGGCTCACAACCACAGTTGAGGGTTGGTCATGTTTGAGAGTGGTTCTTGGAAGCATGACTTCCCTACTTCATCCAACTTCCCTGTTGATGATAGGTATCCCAAATTCCCATCCCACAAGTGGGGCCACCTCCGAGCGCACCAACCGGACCTTGCCTGAGGTAATAGGACCGAAGCCCTCGAGTTCTATAGCAATCCCAAGAACCAGAAGGCCGATGGGGAGCCTGGGTCGGCGAGCCTGGCAACCTTGGAGCATGGGAATCGTGGTTGACGGAAAAATGTTGTTGGGGGACTTTTCTTTCTTGGCGATGAAAGGGGTTTGTGCCCTTGCTGCCCTTGTTGGGTGACTATAGCGATAAATTGTAGCATGTGTATGTTGCTGGAAGGTTTGTTTATGACAGTGCGGGAAGGGTTCAATGAGACTGACTGGTTGCACTACCCGATTTGCACATGCTTACGTGTTTTTGTTCATATTCATTTTGCATATTTGTGTGTGTGTCAAAAACATGTGCGTGTGTATGTATACGTTTGCCTGCCTTACTGTATTCATATTCATATATATATATATATATACATATATACATATATCTATCTATCTATGTGTTTGTTTGTCTGTCTATCGATCTATTTATCTATTTATCCGTCTATCTATCTATCCGTAACATGGAGTTCAACTACACGGAGTTGCGGGGAGGTGCGTTTCGCGGGGGGCATCGTAGTTTTTAATGTGATCGAGGTTGGCCATGTCTATGGAACAGCAGCTGCTGTTGCATGGTCTGTGCATAGCTGCTGTCATTGCTTGGGTGCTCCTGGCGGCCCCGTACAAACTTAGCGGGCCGAGAAAACTAGGTTTTTCATGTATATGTGTTTGTATGTTGTGTGAAGAAAACATGTTCCCAAACAGCACACTATCCTGCAAAGTATGTCCATCCCATGCAGGCAATTTACCTTGATAAGTTGCATGAAGTTCCATCGAATTCACAGGTGTCCCATGGTTTCCCTACAGGTTTTCCAGCTCTGCGCCACGGGATACCAAGGGCTTAGCACGCATCCGGCCGTGAAACGCCGCCGCCAGCAGGCGGCCTTCACCAGCGATCAGCTGGCCTTGATTGGCTTCGCCCTGGACCGCAAAGCCTTAGCACAGCTGGGTCACTTGGCTGAGCCGTGGACACCGGGGCACGGCCTTAAAGCCCTTGGGTAGACATGGTGGTTGCCATTAAAAAACGTTAAGCGATGGCTCTGGGAATCTGCGGAATCCTAGGGTTCAGGTAATTATACGTTGGATATGTTTTGGATCATTGGGTATTCACATACACGCGTATGAATACATGCCTAGACAAAATGCGTCACACATGTGTATTTATGCATACCTTTTGTAGGCTTAAGAGCATGGCAAAGGTTTTGGACCCCTCAAGTGACCTTCAGGTTGACCTCCATTGGAACTGCTTAGAGGCTGCCAAATCTCCAAATGTGATGCTTTTGACTTGAAATTGTCCCGGCAACCAAGCATGTTCATTTAGGTTCCTGCGCCATTTGATGCCTGTTTCAGCCAAGAACCATGGCTGGGGACCCCTTCTCTTGGCATGAAGTTGCCAACTGAGGCAACTCAACACCCAGTCTCCCATGTAGATCTTGGTTCCATTGCTGACCCTAAAGCTACGGTTTTGTCAGTGTCACGCCCGACACCCTCATTGCATACCTGAAGTATCGTTGAATTGAAACTTGCTAAGTCTCGATCAGCAAGCAAATATTAGTTGTGTTTACATATGGGTGCACATGTACATTGACATGTAGATAATGGGTGCACATGTACATTGACGTGTACATGACCGGTTTCTAGAAGTTAATATCCCAAGAATCGATTGTTTTCCGACTAAAATGATCATAATGATCATGTTTCAGCGGTTTGGGGTTCCCCCTACTTATAGATATGATGATATGGGTGTTTCTCAAAATAGGGGACATCAGGGGACCCCAAAAAATTGCTGGTTCGTCACTATACATGATTGATGAACTGGATGACTTGAGAAACCAACATATGTTTTGGCTTCCATGTTCCCCCTAGTCCTTCGCCAAGCAAGGATTAGCAAGTGGTAGTTTCTCAAAATAGGGGTACCCCCAAATCATCCATTGTTAGTCATTATTAGTAGTAAATCAACCATTTTTAAGGGTCCCCTATTTGAAGAAACAGCCAAGTGGGCAAATCCTTTGGAAGCCCAGGCCAAAAAATGTTCCCCCGACGCCGTGCCGAGGCTATGACCAAGCTGACTGCGTGCAGAGATGGGTCACGGGATAGTGGCGACCATGGCAGCCGCAACAAGGATCAGCTTGAAGTCAGTGGCCTAGGGGAAGTTGGTTCCATATGGCTTTCTGACTTACCGTTGTTGGTTCATGGTCAAAAGTATTGTTCTCATGTTTTCGGGAACTAGGTTCCAATCTTAATTGAAATCAATGTCGCGAGAAGTAGATACGTAGTCATGATAGAATAACCCTCATGAGAATGATCATCATCTCATTGCAATCATGGTCAAGTGTTTACATCATGATGCTAAAAGGATATGGCCAACGACATAAACGGTCGATGCTTCGCTACTGCCATTCCCGGGGCCCATGGGGTCAACAAGGGCGCGACAGTTGCGGCAGCAAAAAAGGGGGCGCGATTTCGCAGCCTGGGCGTGTGGCATCTGATGCTATCCTGCCAGGAATTACCATCCCAACAACGGAGCTGCAGTCCCAGCAGCATCAGACAAAGTCCATCCATACATCATACCTTGGCTTGTATGGTTTTATTCTGTCCTACTATGTCATCACGAAGAGGGGAACTGCACTGCACTTGGGCAACTCATTGGTTTTGATATGTTTGGTCCCTGCTTGGTCCTTTTCACCATCATTGACCATCATAGTTATTCCCTATATTCCCTACTGATTGGTGGTTTCAAAGATGTTTTATTTTCCCTAGGAATTATTAACAGGTGGAGGGGTGGTTCAACCACCAACCAGCCTATTCATTGACCATGATACTTCTTCGTTATATTCCCTATTATGTTTTAATAAGTGGTTGGTTGACTACTATTTTTCATAGGGGTTGAAAAACCACCAACCAGCCCATGATCAACGATGATTCACCAGCCATTACCCAGGCGCCACCACAGTGCCCCACCTCCAGCAGGTTTTTGTGTGGACGAGACGCCTCCAAAGGTGGCCGAACGTTGAAGTTTAAGGCCGTGCCGTGCAGCTGTGCAAGGGAGGGGTTGCTGAGGGAACCCTTGGGGCATGGGAGAAACCCCTGCAGCAAGCCTGGGGCGTTTGGGGAACGCTGGGGGAACATGGGGGGAAGCTGTCGATGCCGCAGATTTGGCAGCTTCTGAGGTGGGTTTTTGGAGTGGCTTGTTGGGAACCAACAAGGCTGACGAAAATGGCGGAATGCTCAAGTGGCAGGTGCTTGGTATGATCATCAACCGAATGATGCACATACACAGACTGAAAGCATATACTGTGTATATAATATGTGTATTTCACCCTTTTCCCTTTAACAAAAGGTAGATTTACTTCTTTTGGGGGGGCACCAAATAGATGTATGTCTATATATATATATATATTTATTTTTACATATACATATATAAATAATATGCATCTGTCTATCCATCTATCTATCTATCTATCTATCTATCCATCTATCTATCTATCTATCTATCTATCTATCTATCTCGGTGTGTAGGACCTTGGCATGAAATCCCAGACCCTTCTCCGGGGCGCCAGGTTCACATCGATCACGTTTGGCGTAACCCAGTGCTATGTGGTGAGGCGCAGCTGCCAAGGGGGAATGTCGACGCCAATGAAGCTCGTTGATTCATAGCCTATCTCCAGTGGTTGGACGAAGCCCTGTAACCATCGGGAGAGTTAGCTTATTTGCACTACTTGAGGTTTGGGAACACCTGGGGAAGGGACTCATTCATGTATATGCCATATATGTCATCAACGCGGAGCGAATAGAACCTCTCCCGTGTTTTATATTTGGAGCACTTACCTATTGGGGATCATCCAATTTGATGTTCTGTCTGCTCCAGGATGGTGCCATAGATATATACATGGAGCCTGAAACACCCTTGTTTTGACAGGTTTGACCCCCACAATTAAGGTTTAACCACCCAAAACAAGGGTCATTTTGTTTCCAGGTATACCTATACCCATCATATCATTCCATTTATCTATTTGACTACCTTGTACGCATACACACACACATATGCGTGTGTATCAATATTGCCAAAGCGGAGCTGGCTCGAACAGGGCCATCCAGTTTCACCATGATCAACTGCCCAAGTCTGCACAGTGATGAATGCAAGCATCGGTTGCCCGCTGGCAGCAAGCCTTGCTTCACACAAGCCTTACCGTTCATCAACGTGTAGTCACTGAAGAGGTGCAGCAACTGCCCTGGGCATGGACCTTGCATCTCTTCAAACAAAAGGTGACTTGGTGATATAGATCCACAAACTTTGCTTTTGAGTGGTTTTAGGGATTCGTTCGATTTGCCATGAATCCTTGCAGAAGTATTTACAGTGTATATATACATATATCATATTTTTATTTACTTGTCTACACACATCCCGTTTGGTGGAAACCTATAAGCCACCAAGGTGACCAATGAAAAAACCACAGTGGCATCCTGCAAGTTGCATGGTGCCTGGCTCTTGGCGCTGCATTTGTTAATGGCGCAATGTCAGGTGGATGTCGTGAGCTTTAATGCCGCTGCCGCTGCAGCTGGCAGGTGGAAGTTGGCAGTGAGTTTGCTGTCATGTTTGCAGACCCGGAATTTGCGAGCTACGGTGGTCACATTTTGTGCGGCCAGCAATGCTGCCGTGTCCTTTGGCCAGTGGACCTTTGCACTCGTTGCTTTTTCAGCCATGCAGTGGAGAGCAATTCGCAGCAATGCGGTGGTGTTTGGTGCTGCCTGCGGGGCTGCCAGCAGCATCAAAGCTTGGAGGTTTGCTTCTCAGTATTTGAAGCAATGTCGCAAGGTCATGCAGTGCAATGCCATACACTTCAGCCATGCTGTTGCAGCCAGCGAATCTCATTGGGAACAGGCTACCGTTGTGTTGCAAAACATGCAGGATCAGCATTTGTCCTCTACCGTCACTACCAACAATGCCTTGAATCTTTACGCCCAAACTTTCCCTAGAACTTGGGCGCGAGTACTTGAAAACCTACCCAACACGTCGCTAAGAAGCCTGGTGTCCTATGGCACAGCTATCGTGGCGTGTGAAACTGCGGGAGACTGGCCTGGGGCGCTGTGGTTGTGCCATGCTCTTCCCCAGCTGACCCTGCGCGCCAATGAGGTGATCATGGGGGCTGTTTGTAGCTCCTCCCGCAGCCAGTGGCAGATTTCAGTGGGGGTCTTGGATCATGCGTGGGGCCTTCGCTTGGGCAACGTGCTGATCAACAGCAGTGTCTTGAGTTCTTGCGTGAAGTCCCGGCAGTGGCAGATGGCTCTTGGACTGGGTGGCCATTGGCAGTCTGACGTTGTCGTTGGCAGTGCTTGCATCAGCGCATGGGAAAAGGGCAAAGATTGGAGCAAGGCATTGCAGATCCTACAGCAATTGCGTTGCAATCGCTTGGGGCTCAGCTGCATCAGCTACGGTGCAGCAATCAGTGCTTGCGAGGCATGCGAGGAATGGGAGGTTGCATTGCTGTTGCTCACCAACCTGCGGAAGGACAAGCTGCAGCCCACAGTGGTCACCTTCAATGGTGTGGTTCAATCGTGTCAAAAATGCAGTCGCTGGAGAGAGACCTTGCAGTTGTTGGATCAGATGCTGTGCAGCCAAGCCATGGCGGGCCTGCCCAATTTTTCGACTTTCAACGCTGCATGTTGTCAAAGCTTGGCATGGGAGGTGGTCTTGAGCCTCTTCGTTCAACTGGCGGTGGTGGACGCAGTCAGCCTCAATGCAGCCATTTCGGCCGCGCTTTTGGCGGGAAAGAAACTTCACCTGGACTGGTGTAACCAGTTGCAGGTGCAGCTTGCAGAGAAGGGGATGGAAGCTTTGACCATGCTTCCAGCAGCAGTGCAGTTTGGCCGAAAATGTTAGCAGTGTCGAACATTGATCGTTGTCGGGATTCGTGCTGCCCGGGAACTGACATGGACTTACCAGGGTGGTGGTTGTCAGATCTATCATTTTTTAGTCTGATTGGTGGTTTTAGTATGTTTTACTTTCCCCATATACATGGTTGGTTGACTGACATTTCTCGAAGGGGTTTTCAACCACCAGTCAGTAGTAATCTGATGGTAAAGCACCCTAGTTTGAGTTGGGGAAATACAGAGGTAGTTTAGAGTTTAG